>CAJDSM010019828.1:24259-44356 GCA_903981925.1 Ostrea lurida
TTAATTTTATATTACAACAACAAAATTATGTCTATTAGACTTCCATTGTTGTTCATGTACGTGATCTAAAAATCACCTCAATTCTTAAAGGGTGTTTGAACCAATGAGAATCAGCGCTAGGCAATCGAAAAATTAAATCTCGGATTTTTTTTTCTATGTGGATACAATCTAATAAAAGTTATGCTTTTGTACGTAATTTACACATTGAAAAGCAAAATGAATACTTAAAAAACAAAGCACTTATATTTCTAATTATTATGATATTACCAACCTATGAAAAACAACAAAGTCGCCTGAGGATGTAGGCATGCGCAGTACTGTATTATTGTTTTGCGATGTATACACATGGCCTTTATCTCTTTGTGAACAACAGTATACAGCGTATTCAACACATATCATAAGTATGCAGTGTATTATAATCATATATTTTTGCATTTACAGTTCAGAAATACGTCAAAATAAGCTATTTACTAAAACATTTCAAGCGTGATTTTGAATTCTACTTCCATATAAGGAGAATCGCGTCATATGACGTGTATTCCTTTCCATTTATAGAACTGCATGCTGTAGACAACGTTGTCTTTTGAGGCTTATTTCTCGCTTGTTGTTATACATTGGACGCGACAAGATATCGTGGTTCACATTTTACCGTTTAAAATAAATACACGTGTAAAAAATTCAAAAATACAGATTATGCTACTTTAAAATAAAATAAAATGTCAGATATACATGCCGCGTAAATGATGAAATCATATATCGAATCAAGCTAGTGGGGGTAAAAGCCCTAATTAATTTCAAAGGATTTTAATATTTTCTTCAAGTTACAAAGTTCTGTTACATTTGAAAACGTCTTAGTCCAGTAATACCCTTATCATTTAATTTCATTTTAAGTGATCACCTAGCGCCGATTTTCATTGATTAAAACATCATTTAAGAATTGAGGTGATTTTTCGATCACATACCTGAACAACAATTGAAGTCTAATGAACATTATTTTGTTGATGTAATATCAATTAATTGATAAGAAATAAATCTTATATTTTTCGGGTGATATGCAGGTTATCAGCGAGGTTTTAGACGGTAAGACTTTCATCAATGCACTTCCTGCATTGATGCAGTTTTACCGTCCAAAATACGGTGATACCTCCATCACTCGAAAAAATATAAGATTCATTTCTTATTTCTTTAAATTTTATTTTCTTAAAAAGTAATTGAATATATCGAGAAATCAAATACTAACTCGCATTGAAACAGCAGCATAGTATTTGTACGTTTACGGTATAGTGAATAAATGTTAGAGAGCCTATTCGTTCCATTGGAATTACATGTATGTCTCTCTCCCTCCCTCCCCCCACTTTAGTGGGGATACATTGTTTTTGGCCTGTCCGTGGGTCCGTCTATCTGTCTGCCCGTCACAAAGTTTTTCAGCGCAACTCCTTTTAAACTTACAAAACTTGATATGTAGCAAACGACATCATATGTAGTTGTGCATATTACCAGGGAATTTCGATCCCCTTGTATTTGTGAGAGTAATGACCCTTTGAAATTAAAAACTCACAACTAACTCCTCTGAAACTACTGATCAGATTTTTAAGAATCATGATATGTAGCAAGGACATGAGGTTGCGCATAATGTTGATCCCCTAATTTTTGTGGGAGTTATTACCCTTTGAACTTAGAATCCCCATACATAATCTTCCTCTAATTTTTCATTCTCTTGCACAGAGTTGTCGTTCCTTACACTCCCTTACATCATCTGTCAACTCCCGTTTTACAAGATTTTTGTAAAACGACGTTGAAGAATAGAAAAAACATACTTGTTGAGTGTTCATTTCTTTGCTAAAATTAAAAAAGAAAATATCAAGTAACTTATTTGTTATTTTTTGGTCTTATAAAGTTTTAATTTTAAACGGTTGTTAACGTAGGTCGCGGTTTACGGACCTTCTCGAAAACCCCTCCTGATAATTTGACAGATGTATCTTGACAATGTATATACTACTGTGTAAAATTATTTTTTCGATAACAGCACCGTTTTTTAGTAATTACGTTATAAACTACCATTGTTTTAACATCAGCGAGACTGTTTCCGTTGAATTTATAGAAACATAACGGTAACTGACTTTTTTTGTTGTATAATTCAGCTTAAAATGGAGAGAATTTGTGCGTCTTCTGATCTATTCATATTCAAACGAAGCAAAACAATTTGGAAAAATATTGATACAAAAAAAATTATGGGGTAGTCGAGCTCGTTTTTATGAAAAAGATGTCAAAGTTTGATAAAAACCGTCACAAGCAGCAGTTTTTTTTAATTACGTTATGAATATTTCGCGACGTTTTGAACGACGTTATTCATTTACTCTCCATGCCTTCTTCAAAAACATCAAGTATGCGTTATAACGCCCTGCATTGAAAGGAAAATTCGAATATTCATTAAAAAAACCACCACCAAATATTATTATTTTAAAATATCAAGGAAAAATGTTTGTTGAATTTTCGTCGAAAGTGTAGATTCACTCGCCGCTATACATACAATGTATATATGATCGCAAGAAAATAGATAATATAATATATAGTAATTTAAAATTATTTTATAAATTTTGAATCATCAAAATATTTGTTTTAAAGAATTACAAGTCTAGTCATGTATCTATATTCTAACAAAAAAGACGAGTATTTTTTTTCCTATTTGACGATACATTTAGAATTTATCAACACCGCAGTTCAAAATTAACGGTATAATCATTTTAGCTTGGAATGCAGATTCTCTTGAAATTTCTGTTGTTTTGTCTATTTTTATACAATTTCGACCAAGTTCCTAATCCTGTTGCGTTATTAAAGAGTCTTAAAGTACACGACACGAGTAGTCCATCCACCGACGTCCATGTTGGAACTGATCCAAACGCTACGTGAACCTCCATGTCAGTAAAAAGAACAAAAAAGTGTTAATAAAGTTACCGCATCCGATGTTTTATAATTCGTATTTTTTTTAATACATGTAATTCGGCAGTTGAACTGACTTACTTAAATTCAAACCTGAATGCAAATGCGTTCAACGCAATCTTATCTTTTTAAATCCACGATTCTCTCAGCACATAAAAGCTATCTTAATTAAGTACATGTAATGATGAGTGGGGAAAAGAAATTGGTTTATTTACGGAGTGATCTTCGTCCAATTTCAATTCGCACGTATTGCACGTGGTCCTAGTTTTTCAAAAATGAAAGCGTGCCTCTAGAAAAAGCGCATTGACCGCATTTTAAGCGCACGGAGAAAGTGAAGACAAGTACACGCCGAAACATATTCACTCAATACCCCCCCCCCTTTTTTTTTTTAAATTGATCTCTTCATGGTATCCATTTTCCTCAATTTCATTTTACTTCTTAAAAATTTAGCTGGTTTCGAAACTATGATGCTCTCTCTCTTCTCTTCTCTCTCTCTCTCTCTCTCTCTCTCTCTCTCTCTCTCTCTCTCTCCTCTCTCCTCTCTCTCTCTCTCTCTGTCACCACTAAATTATAATAATGAAAGAAAGACAGATATATTTGATAAAACACGACTGTTTCTCTGTATAATGAGTCGTATTCAAAAGCTACCACTTCATTGGACTATGGGTTAATATTTCAGTTTACCACCTTATACATGTTATTGCAAACGATTAATAGATATATATAGCTTTTTCATCATTTCCCCCATTTTCGGATGTTAAAAGAAATGTGCATGTGTTTTTCAACTTTCATACAAAATACCATCTTCGCTAGCCAAGGTTTTTCGGTCCACTCCGCTCCCAAATACATTTATGGGGAGCGGAGTGGACCGAAAACCCTTGACTAGCGAAGATGACAAAAGACGGCGATAAGCACATCCGAAAACTTTTAGACATATTTATCTATATATTTTTTTGCCAGTATTCGACTGTAAGATTCAATCGTTTATTCCTTTTCAAATCAAATTACCCCACCACCCGGTGAATTCATTGCGACACGTGCCATAATACGATATACCGACAGTGGGGAAATTGTGTAATGTCACTGATAACATGATTTTACTAGTATGTAACAGAGACGAAAAATAACGTTTTGGGTGATTTCTAATGCATATTTACAAAGTAGAAAAGAAAATAAGTTGTCTATCCAGACAGAAATGATAAACATTATAAAGGAACGGGGGGGGGGGGGGTCATGATCCATGCCTCTAGTGTCGTGATCTGTAACTTGTCTGTACTGTACAATGCATACACACAAGTGCATAGGAAGCAATTGTGATTTAACAATCATAACATGACGAGTAATTTCTCGTTCTATTTTTCAATTATTACTGGACAAATGATAAACCATATAATGAACGTAATATGTATCTTTTTTCTCTCTTTGTCTGAAAATTTTAAGAGTGTCCGCTAATACGCGTTCAAATTTCTGAATAAAACTTTAAAGTGCATGGATCTCCTGCCTAATTTTCTGTAAAGTTTGGCAGCTGTCTCGCTTCCCCCAAATTGTTCCGCTGTTAGACTTCATAAATAAAGGGATGAAACGCGTATCTCATTCAGTTTTGCATCGGAAACGAAAGGAAGACTTACAAACTTTAAATGAAACCTTGATTTACCTCAATATGGTAAAGCAGCTGTTGTAATATTCATAATTGATATATCGGTTAATTTTAATTTTACGCTCTTTCTATCAACGCAATTTTTACGTCACAATGAAATGTACACAAAAAAGACGTCGAGTCGTAAGATTTGCGTACCCCAAAATCGTGACGTAGGCAAACCCGCGACCTACGTTAAAAGCTATTTTTCGCTTTAACGTTTTAAAAAAAGGTATGAGCCAAAAATAACAAACACGTTATTAGATTATTTTCTTTTTTTTAATATATTTACATAGTAAGGAACACCCACAAGTAGTGTTTTTCCATTCTTTCAACGTTTTTACAAAATCTTGTAAAACGGGAGTTGACAGAGATTAAGGGAGTGTAAGGACGACAACTCTGTGCAAGAGAATGCTATATTTTTGTGGGAGTTGTGCCCTATTGAACTTAGAAATTTGCTGTAAATCCTCATAATTTTTATAACCTTATCAGCGCAACTCATCTAATACTGCTGATTCGATTTTTTGAAACTTGATAAATTGCAAGGAAATCATACGTATGCATTATGCATATATTACCTCAAAATTTTGATCCCCGAATTTTGTTGGAGTTATGCCCCTTCGAACTTAGATTTTTAAAAAACCTTGTTAGCGCAACCACAATGAAAGCAGGGGGGGGGGGGTGTTACATAGTTTTGCCCCCAAAAACAAACTTTAATTTTTAATTGAAAGGGAGGGGGAGGGGGGCTTTAGGACAATTTAGTAAAAAGACATCTTTGTTTACACTAAGTATTTTCCCCTAATCTAGCTATAAATGGCAGTACGCGAGTAAATTCCAAAAAAATCTTCGATGTAAAGAATAATGGTTGATAAATAGTTGTAATAATTCTCCATATGTAACCTTTGAGGCTGTTTAATTCATATTTCTGTATGATATAGAAATATGATTGAAATGTCTTGAAGAATGAGTAAAACTAGCAGAGATGGGAATTTGCCGTTACATTTTATAGGAAACTTGAAACATCTTTTATCAATTTTTTGTCGGATAAACATTTGTCACAAAAACATTTAATTTTTTCATTGCACCTAATGCAAGATGATTTATTATATATCATTCCCATTCACGAAAGGAATATGTACATGTACATTGCATTAAATTTATCGTTGGAAAGCAAAACATTTATTGAGTTGCAACAGAAACATAAAACGATGACAGAATCTAAAATGCTCTTAATGAGTCAAGCTCTGTTGTGATTTTAAAGCAATCACGGTGCTTCACGGAGGAGCGCTAATTGATAATGACATCAGTTCGACAGGTCCTGACTCATGAGATTTGTGTCATACTGCAAAAAAGGGACCACCTGTCATATTGGTATTAATCAGCATGATTCATAAAGGTTTCTGATATGAAAGAAGCTTTGCAACAGTTTCCGATTCCCAAGCTTGCAAATATCCCGAATGCAGTTGAGAAATCAGAAACAATGGGTTGACATGGCTAATTTGCGTCCTCGATCTCTGCAGCAGAATTTACAGCATCGCTAACACGCCCATATTTTCCATCTGACATAACACACTTTTTCAATATTGAATCAATGCTCTTATCGAAAAAAGAAGCTGATGAAATATTGACAGTCCGTAACAGTGGTTGGAACATTGGAGAAGACTAATTAGAATTTTTTAGCAATTTACGAACACGATTCAGCTCTTAGCATTTTATTCCACATCACCAAAGTCTTGGATACATAAAGCTTGCACGGCCTTCAAATGTAGTTGTTTTTATGAACTTTTTACGAGATTAAAGAAATAAATGAGAATTGTTGTGGATTCGTGATATACAAATCCTGTTGGTGATAATTCTTCCGGGAAATGTCAAATTCGAAAACTTTTGTTCATAGAATTAATAATGTACATATGTAAAAAAAAAAAAAAAGTTTAAAAGTTAATGTCTGTGATTGATTTTGGTAATTTTTACTTCAATGATGATCAAAGTATACTTTGTTTTCAATAAAAGGGAGCTCGATTTTTTATCTTTCGATATCTTTTTCCCCTACCCTTTTTTTTTTTTTAAAAACCCAACAACTAATAATTTGTTTGATCTAGTTGCCTTTATACCAGATGAAAATGTGTACAGGGATTTGAGATACTGGGAGTAACCTACATTATTTTTCATTAGATTTTTAATGAACCCTGAAAATAATATTTATTAGTTTATTTTGTATTGTTATTTTAGTTTTGCACTTTGATTCCACCTTTTTTTTAGGGGGGGGGGTCAAACTGTTGTTAGAGAGAGAGAGAGCCGGAGAGAGAGAGAGAGACAGAGAGAGAGAGACAGACAGAGAGAGACAGTGTGTGTACATACAGATTTAGAAAGGAGTAGGCCCACGAATGGGTGAAAATCGGCCCTGTAAAATTGTCAAAATTTAAAGTGAAATTTCAACAAATTATGTGTTCTGCAAAAATGATAGTTTTATGCATATAGTTCATCAGGTTGGTAAAATTTTTGGAGTTTTTCATTCGTGTATTCTAAGATCTAATGCCCCCAACACGTGACAAATCTATCTAAAATGCAGGAATTCTTAAAATCACCACATTTAAGATGTTTAAAATCAAACGCTTCGTCTATGTAAATGTATCATTTTCAAAATCGATAAAAAATAAAATTGGTCAAGCCTGTCTTATAACGAATGTTTCGTTTTTTCACAATAATATGGTATTTTAAGCAATATCTTGCTATTTATGATAAACATATTGTTAATGAGTTGGCATTTAGACTTAGATACAACAATGCAAAACTCTAAAAATTACCACTGTGATAAACTAATCAATACATGGACTATCATTTTTTGCAGAAAATAATTTGTTGAAATTTCACCTTTTTTTTTTACAGGGCCGATTTTCATCCTTCGTGGGCCTACTCCTTTTTTTTCAAACACAAACAGTAAAATTGCGCATGTGGACTGTACACATGCTCTTAATATAAAAAGTACATGCTTCCTTTTTGGTTTATCATATGATGAAGGCAGCTTTGATAATACGCGGGTTATACTTTTTTTTTCTGCAACCGCTAGCTTGCCGTCTTCACCCGATAAACCAAATAAATTCATGTTTGTTGCAAACTAGTTCGATCCGGTTTTGTAGTACCACCTGTCTGCGTAATCATTACCAAATATGGATCGTCCTCAAGGTTAAAGGTTGCACGGGAGGTTGCATTGGCTGTTCCAGCTCCAGTTCAAGGGAACGAAATGGTCAATTTAAAAAATACGTGAAAATATAATGTTGCTTTATCGGTGCTGAAAGCAACAGTCATTGCTTACACGGTTATGATTTTTTTCTGCAATGCTAGCCGCTTTCATCACCCAATAAACGAACAACGAAAGCATTTTATTGTTTAGATTTTTCCAGTCTGTCACAGCTTATAAATAACGTTTATATATTTTACTCTGGGCTTCACCATACTTCTAGATTTACAAGATAACTGATCAAGAATATACTGTCATTTAATTATTTCCGTTGTAATTTTTTATTAATAAAATATTGGAACACTAATTATGTACGCTCAAGAGTGATCATACAATTTATCAATCTTGTAAACGATCAGTGTAACAGAATCAAAAAACGGTCTATCATTGGCAAATGCTCCGATGATGAAAATCGTTTAGAGTTTTTATCGCCTACTTTAGTAATTAGCTCATGCAAATATCCCATCCGGCGGTCCAGATTTGTTCGATTTTCGCTTTTGCACGTCTCCCTTATGTTTGGTGGTCTTTGATTTTCAATGGATTATTTACACTGTGTAACAAGTTACAAACTCGATTTATCATCTCTTATATTAGAAGTTGTAAATATCGGTTATCTGTCGAGTTGTGGACGTAGAAAGTACAAGTGATTTCAGAATGATGATACCTTGGTACACAGCATGACAGAAATGACTCAATTTGAAAACAACAAGGGGATTTTGGGTTTTCCAAGATGGAGCCATTTTTGAGTATGCCAATTAAAGTTTTGCCATATTTCTGTGACTGATACACAAAAGATTAGTAGAAACATGAAATGTAATAACGACGGAAAATGTGCAGAACTTTGTTTTAAAATTGCATTTTTATACGCCCGTCAAAGACGTACGGGACTTTTTATGGTATAGCGTCGTCCGTCTGTCTATCCATTCGTCTGTCTGTCCGGACCTTGTAGGCAGGGTACAGGATCTTGCAACTTGGTACAATTGGTCACCATGATGAAAGGAAGACGGAGGCCTATTGTTTTCAAAGATCAAGGTCGTAGTGTCACGTAGTAGGAAAACTTTATAGGCAGGATACAGACCGAACCGTAAGCTCCAGGATCTCACAACTTGGCACAATTGATCACTATGCTGAGAGGAAGATGCCTATTGTTTTTGAAGGTCAAAGGTCAAGGTCGTGGTGTCACTTAGTAGGAAAACGTTGTAGGCAGGATACAGACCGAACCACAAGACCCAGGATCTTACAACTTGGTACAATTGATTATATGTACCACGATGAGGGAAAGACTCCTTTGGGTTTTTTTCAAGGTCAAAGGTAAAGGTCACTGTCAGCTACCAGGAAAATCTTGTAGGGATAACAGAGATAAAACTATATTTGGGATAGGACCATCAGATTTGGTACCTATGCACCTTATGTCAAGTGAAGGATGCATATTATTTCTCAATAAGCATGATAATGAATTTGCATTGATATGAATCCCACTAAAATCTGTACGGGCGTATTATGCCAGGTTGGCGTTGCTCTTGTTATAATTGGTGTCGAGATAAAAGAGAATTTTAATAATTCAGTATTGTATGTGGTGTCATAAAATCATTTCATTGCCTTTATTAATGAAATAGAATGACTTATTGCAAATTTAAAGCAAATTATTCTAAGTATCGACTCAAAGTGTAAATGTGTTCGTAATCATAAAGAAATATAATTCATTAAGTAGCCTATAAAATGTCTCTGAAAGAAATGTATATTGCTTTTTGATGTATGATATCAATGTGAAATGTAATAACACAAATTGTGCACAGCGATTGTGATTTATTGCACTTTTTCGTTCAACATTACATTTGGCGTTTCTAGAGCTTCTAAACATAGCCGGTTCATATCAAATACTATTAAATAGTATTCGAAGCCAAAAACAGATATGAATATCACCTCCTATTGTATTTTGTCATTCATATACGTCAGTGCAAGATATGTTGTAACAATCGACGCAATCTGACTTGACATAAACGTACTTTTACGAATTGCATCGACGTTGAACTTTCGGAACACACCAAACCCTCCACGATGCTAACTGTTGTTTTTCTCATTAGAGTCTCTTTCTCTTTGGATTAATGTACGTTGGAGGTTACGTGATATAAGATACTTTGCAGATATTCTTGACCCCCTCGTAACATATTGTTTATTGAACTTCCATTCTTTTCGCTTAATTTGTTATATGCTCACTTCACACGGCAGAAAGAAACATTGTTAAATCTGATCACGACGCCGTGTAGATTACGTTTCTTCACCGTTCGTCAGTTTGGTTATGATCAAATGAAGATGTTTTAGCTAGAAAAGAAATATCGCAATTGTTTCTAAGTTATTCAAGATCTGAAAGCTGTTGGCTGTCGTCGAGTTGGACTTGGATTGATGGAAAATCCAGAATACTATTGTTATACGTTAACAACCATATGTTGCATGTTGGAGATAGCAAATGAAACACAAGAAACATTGAAAACACATGCGCTTGACGTTTCAAATAAATGTAAAAAGAACACAATTGTTATTCCTGTGTACGTTTCAAATAAATATAATAAGAAAAAGAAATTATTCCTGTGTACTAACTTATTGACAATAAGTTAGTACACAGGAATAAAATATTTTTTCTTATATTTATTTGAAAGGTCAAGTGCCTGTGATTGAAAACTAGATATGATGTATACATAATTATGCCTTTCAGTATACGTCTTTTTTCCCCTTGTATCGCCAAGCGTCTATGCCCAAANGTGTATACATAATTATGCCTTAAATTTCAGTATACGTCTTTTTTCCCCCTTGTATCGCCAAGCGTCTATGCCCAAATCGTGTACTATGCATAGTGATAGCTATCTACATAATGAAATTATATAAAATGATTTTTTACAANATGTACTATGCATAGTGATAGCTATCTACATTAATTAATGAAATTATATAAAATGATTTTTTACAAGATGGAAATGCACACGAAATCCCACAATTCCCGCTTAGCAGCTAATAGTTTTGGCATCGGGCGGCAGTGCAGCAGGCGATGTGACTAATTGTACTGACTGGAAAACCATAAACACCAAAACTGATCGCAGACGTTCGATGAACACGATAAGAGGTGTCGCTTCAGCACGCTGAGTGTCTAATTACCGTGATAAATGTTTGTACTTTGTGCGTCTCTCTCTCGGAGGCATTTCTCTGACATGACAGTGGGTGTAGCATATTCATAAATTCGCAGCTACTCAGACGCTGTCGTGCAGATAATTTTCAGGTACATGAAATCAGATTATGTTCATGGAAATCAAATGTATATTTATGAACAATCATTAATATTTACATGTATATAAAATTAAAGTGAAAAAAGAGACATGTTCATGATTGGAATATACATGTACTTGGAAACTGCATATTTCCTTCTTTATTTTAAGTCGAACCTCGTTATCTCAAACTCGATGGTCCAAGAGATATCCGTGGGTTCAAGATATCGAGGATGAAAATACTGGGGCCTCCAAATCAGTTCGATGTATTCGGGATATCAGTGTTCGAGATATTGAAGTTCCACTGTATATATCAAAATGTTGCTGAATAGCTTTCTTTAAGATTACTTTCATGAATATTCGTGTTGCAGCAATTCAGGATTTTGTTATACACATACTAGATTCTCAATTTTACTATTCGAAATCTGAAACAGTAACTACTGGGAACGTTTGGGTGACTTTTCTTGGTGATAAATGTGTGAAAAAGTCTCGCGAGATGCATCAGAAAGAAGTAAAAACAAAATCGGAAGGATCTAAACGATTTGTTTTATGGTATTTTTAACCTGAGACAAAGACATAAAATGGAACTATGAATGATGTGATGTGCGAAAGCCACGGGGATATGACCAAATGATGGCATGGTGACGTCATATCGTCTCTTTGATCGTACATCGAAGTCGAACATAATGTCTGAAATGCAATACAGAATAACAGTATATTATTGAATTAACAATCGTGAGGATGACCTATTTGAATTTCATCCAAATAGAATGGGATCATATATAGCATTTCAAACAGATTCATATCTTACAACCAATTTTCGACAAACTTCATTACTTTGATTTTGACCATGATCAGATCTTAGGCAATGGTAGTTAAATGTGTGTCATAAGCTTAGATCTGGCAGAAATACACAGAAACAAATGGCCAATTATTCCCGGAGAAAGAGAGAGAGAGAGAGAGAGAAGATGAGAGAGAGATACGGAGAGAGAGAGAGAGAGAGAGGAGAGAGAGAGAGAGAGAGAAGAAGAGAGAGAGGAGAGAGAGAAACTATAAGTGGAGTCAATAACAGTCAATGTTTTTCCAGTCACGCTGTTTGTGGAACCCCAACACCTGCGATGTTAGTGTCATAATACAAGTCCATCTCATAATGGAAACAAACAAACACACTAATAAAAAGGGTAATAACCAGTGAATTAGATATTATATACAAGTCATGAGGAAGAATTTGCAGTTGAATCCTTAATATGTTCTTCTTGATCAGAAGCAAGCACGGTTCATGCTATTTGGTTAAGTCCGAGAGACGATCTCCACTTCCGCATCTCTTACCCTATTATTTTATACTTCATGTCAAAAGTTTTTATTTTTCCGGATCCAGCAGTTCTTTCAAATTATCACACAAACTCCATACAGTGCCAATTCTCCAGGACTACTTTCCCTACGAATACTGATATATAGGAGTTAAAATAGCGTTACGGAATATATTGAGCTGACCGGAGCTTGACAATGGACAGTGTAAGAAGAGGTCGTATGGAGTACGAGATGTCGTGCAACTTCTTGTAACCGCATTAGCACTGCCAATACATTTTGCACTTTAACAAAAACTCATCAATTGTCCATTTGTGGTGTAAACGGCAAGACGGTTAAGGAATATGACCGAAAAGCTAGCCCGGAAAAATTCCGTCACGAATTAAGATCGAACTCTTGCAGATTCAGTCTAGAGATGACGACAGACAGATATCCTCTTCTGGACACTCTTGACCTTGATCAAATAAACTGAGTTATGTTTATCCGAAAGCAAATCTTGTGGGAAATGTTCATGAGCCTCTTCATTACTAGGTTGAAAGGGAAATGGCAACTTCAAATGGGACGGAAAGACGGGCGGATGCATCCCAACCCCACAAACTTTCTTTGCAGGAGGTATCAAAAACTTGCCTCTGTTGATCAACAGCTTCTGACAACATTTCAAAACACCTCTACTAGTATACACATGCACATATCTTTGATTTTGTTAAATACTACAGCATACTTTTTGCTTGAAAACTATATATATACATGTATATATATAAACTATATATTGTGTGACCGGTCAGCAGAGGATGCTTACTCCTCCATGGCACCTGATTCGAAGGTCCGTGTTGCCCTACACTCGATTTTTTAAAATATGTTTTTGGGATTATGATTACGTTTAATACATTGTTAACTTCGCCAATTTATATTATACGTCTGCTACAAAAGTTTCAATGGCAGACATTATGCGGAAAACGATACGTCTGAATTTAGAGTCGATTTTATACGAAACAGTCATTAAACAAATAATGCCCAAATTAAATTTCCACTAAAAGCCTTTATGGTAGAAATTTTACTTAAGCATGGTCACTGGTGAGCTAATTATAAAGCAGGAAATAATAAAATGATGGATTGAGCAGTTCAAATCTACCACGATCTGTTGCCAGCGATGATGTTACTGAGGTGACGAAAACAGGTCCCCTTTTAAGTTTAAAGCCCTTGTGGGAAGGCTGTTTTCCCTAGTCATAACGTCGACGTAGTTATTCTAGCCATGTAATACAACACAGCATTTTTTCTGACATTGGAATAGCTTTATCGATTGGCCAGTAGATCGCATTACTATTAGTAATTGAAATAATATGAAAAACCAATTTCATTTCCCTCATCTGTAGTTGGCCGATTGGTAATTGAGAGCATTATCACAAGGTTTTTTTCCCCTTTGCTCTTCCGCGCTCTCCGTTACAGATGTAGGTACTGCCACAGAGGCTCGGTTTTCAATAGCCTTTTATGTGGCGAATATATACATTTCTATGTTCCATTATTACTACTTTGTAAGCTCCCTTCTATCAATTTGAAAATGATAAATGAGAAATCGATGGTTTCTTTGGAATAAGAGTGTCTTTGCACAACTGTCAGTGTACCATGATGCATATGAAAATAAGATCATGACGACGCAGTTTTTTTTAAAGAATTAAAAATTCTGAACAGTTAATTAATGAAGCATCACGACAAAACTGAAAAAATGCTGACTTCAGCGGAAAGGTTGAAATTCAGATTCAGAGTTTGAATTTCAATGAAGAGTGTTGAAAATGAGTTCAAGGGCAAAGCAACAAGCACTCGAGCATCTTCTGCAATTGGATTTTTGGATCAACGTTTGAGATAAGAGAAGAGTGGTCAACTTTTGGAGTAATAATGATGATATTATAGAGATATGAAGGGAAAATAGTCTCCCGGGATCAGCAGCGACAAGTAAAAGCTTTCTGAAGTACCCCGAGACTGACTTCTTGCTGTTCCCTGCTCTGTGTGACATCTGCTTCTTTGAGATGTCCTACAAAATAACATGACTTTGATAGTTCTCTCAAACGCAGCTGTAACTCCTTACGTCACCTCTCAGATAATCGGGATAACAATGATTTTAATTATTGGGGCAAGCATGACTCACTTGATCGATTAACGTTCTTGACTCTTAATACTTGAAGGTACTACAGAGTTAGCTTTTTTAAAATATGACTGGGTACGAAAATGGGTGGCTTTATTTTAAAAAGATGTTGGCTTCTCAGGTTTATAAGTTATAAAACAAATCTTTAAAAAATCATTTGTTTAGTACTTTTAACAAAGAATTATTCATTTTTAATTTTTGTTTTTACGTTATTGCATAATACAATATAAAATATTGAATGTATTCCCGAGAAAACAACGTATCCCACGAGCGTCAGAAAAAGTATGCTTTTGGACAATAATTTAACTTTTTAATGCCTCTGCCTTTGGTATCTAAATTGCTGTGATGGCCGTTTCCTCATAAATGTGTTGTAGTTGTGATGCGCGTGCGGATTTGATCAATTATAGTACGTTTATCTTCCAAATAGTCCAACAGAAAGTAAACTTATAACGCGCATCAAGAAAAACACGCCGCTGTGAGGCGCTGCAGTTTATATCTTCCTGTATTTTATTTTTTAAATGAAGTGCATCTCTTAGATGAAATGAGCTCTTGCATATTCTGAAGTGAATTTTGTTTTAAAACGTGTTCAGATTAGGAAATATTGGATATCTAATTAGTCATATACATGTATGATTCGAAGAAAATTAGAAACTTGTCTAATGTAGGTATGCGTCAAAATATAAGAATAGCAACGAGGGTGTTCTCTTTTTTTTTCCCCTCTTAGCGCAACATCAAACAACATAAAGAATTCTATATAATTATTTTCTATTGTTTGATTATCTATTTTTATTGCAATAGACAATGTTTATTATCCCATTGCATACTTCTGACACGTTTGGGGGGCATCATAAACATTGCAGCACTAGCTAGTTTTATATTGTTTACCCAGTTCTTTACCAACTTATATAAGACGAGAAATTGAGCTTCTCAAATAAACATAAAAATCCTTTATTATTGACTTGACCTGGCAAAAATTACAACATATGTCTCGACAGAAAACGTGCTATTGCAGCATCTTTTCAACCACACATAAAATTTTACCGTTTAGCTTGAAGGAGGGGTCTGATCATAGAGGGAAAATAATCATCGGTGGAATTTATTGCAATAGAATCAAAAGCGGGGATATAAGGGGCACATAATTTGCTCCTGGTGGCTTGATATTGCGATTCTTTGAAATGTTAACTTAATTAAAGACTGTCGTTGGAGGAAACGCGTGCGACTTTGTCTTTTATCCTCGATCGTGGACCCGCAGATGCGGGTTTACTGGTGCAAGTCTTAAATTACATTTTGATTAAGTTCCGTTTTGGAAGTTATAATCTCTTTTTATGGATAATTCATCCAGGGGCGGGATGACATCTAAAGCGTTTCTTTTCAATCGTAAATGTAAAGGTTTCCCGGAAATTCAACAAATTTTATTTTGATTGGGTCTATTCATTCTTGAGAACTTTTGGTAGAATTGGGTTTGATATTCTTGATATGGAGGGACTTTCAAGATAAAAGATTGACTGTTTTACCATTTCAAACGACATGCATTTACAATATATATATTGCAGTCCTATCTAATATCATGCATATATTTTGTAAGGCAACGTTCACTGTGGACCTTCGTTGCCATGGTGAAAATATTCCGTAACGCAGGGGTTTCAAATAAATTGGGTAAGTTTGAGCGACCGGCCCTTTTACTCAAAACAAAACAAAATGAGAGTTTTCTTTGTATAAGACATATCGCAAGCAAGGCACAGACGTCTTAGGAAACAGAATGTGCACCCTGGTTGAACACTTCCTTTTCTCAAACTCTTGTGCTTGATATTGAATACCTGAGCGAATCCGTACTGATGTTTGCTTTATGTGAAGAATTCAAAGTTTGAAATGTCTCTATAACTTAACGAAATGATTAAAAATGAAAAAAAAAAAAAAAAAAAAAAAAAAAAAAAAAAAAAAAAAAAAAAAAAAAAAAAAACCAAAAAATGCATGAAAAATTAGAAGATGTAGCGCATGAACATTATGAATGCTACATTTTTTTTATTTGGTTCTTTCATAATTAAATCATTGTGGGTCAAAGTAAAAGAAGCAAAAATTTGAGGACTTTTAAAACAATTTGATTTCAATTATTTACAGAAAATTATGACAATGAAAAAAACTGAACTGAATTCCCATAAAAGCAGTCACACATCCACTCGCCAGATGTAAAAAAGTAATGTCATTCTGTAAAGTGCTTATGGGGTGTATTATTACAAAATTTACAGTTTATTCATACTAAAATAGCATTCTTGAAAATTCTCTTATAGAGCATACAGTGTGACAGCAAACAATTATCACATCATCTTGATTTACGTCATTAATGTATGATAATTTTAATTAATGTGCTTCTGAATTGCGTTGTCCATTGAGTGTTGCCTTTAGATCCTTTTGGAGATTTCCTCCACCCTCTTGAGAATGAAGCGCTGATCCAGGACTTTGACTCTCTTTTCTCCTCGGAAATATAACCAATAGAAGGTCATTTGGAGCCACGAAGTTATGTTGATACATGTATATCATTTATGGCCGGAACTGTAGAACCCTACTTCTCCCCGCCCCTCCCTCACCACCAGGTGTACAGACCATGGGCATTATATATAGCGGTACACTAGAACCTCCGCAGTCTGGACTGAGTGGCCCAGCAATCGTAGATCCTGTTGTCGATGCTTTAATTTCAAGCCTTTTGATCGTCGCCGAGTATTTGGGGGCGATTCAGCCATTTTGATTTCTTTTTCTTACCATTTGAATGTATGAGGTATATATTGCATTATTATTGAATCTACTCGTAATCTCATCATCAAAGTTGATCAGTATTCCCCGTAGTCCTTTTTTAGAACCAATTTTATAGATGAAAACATATCAATAGACATTTATTTCTTATTATCACTGATTGAAATATAAATTGATTCAGGTATATTGCTTCAATGTGACTTTTTCGAACTAAGCAGGTCAGGCGCACAACACTAAACACTAGTGTTTGACTGTATAGTGCAAAGTAATTTCTATTTCGATGCAATGTACATTGATTCGATACGCAAGAGCATGCTATGCGTATGCGGAATTTTTAAAGCGAGGCCAACTACGTAACAAAAAAGTTGAAGTTGCAGTTTATAACGAATCTCGTTTAAAGTCATATTTCGCAAATTCTACGGTCGCTATAGACCTTGTTTGCGATTACAAAGTATCACTAAGGCATATTTGTATTTGATTTGTTATACCCTTTGTTAGACTGTCATTCTACTAGATTGACTACGGGTAATCCGTTTACTTTATTTCGACTACGGGCTCACAGCGGGTGTGACCGGTCAGCAGAGGATGCTTACCTCCTCCATGGCACCTGATCTTACTTCGCTTTTGTCGGAGGTCCGTGTTGCCCACACTCGATTTTGTATATGTTTTTTTTTTTATTATGATTACGTTTTACACGATGTTACCTTCGCCTATTTGTATACTAAAGACGATACCTTTATTCCGGTGTGTTGTGTTGTTGGTGTGTGTTGTGTGTGTGTGTGTGTGTGGAGGGGGGTATTGTATCGTTTTTTTGTATTCAACGATAATGTTTCTCACCTTCACTTGTGTTTCCGTCCTCATTTGGATTTTGTAGTCGTGCGTTACTTGATCTTTTCAGAAAAGTCACGGTGGTATAGACCATCTCACGTGGTCAAACGTCATTAGGAGACAGCCGTCTCTACACAGATACAATCCTGCTTTTTAAGGCAGAGTACAATCAATCCCTAACGGCACTTGGACAGGGGTTGAGAAAAGTGACCCATATTTTCTTTCAAATAATTATAAGAAGAAAAAAATAATATAAATAGCCATCAGGTTAGCCATCAATTTTGCTCTGAATGATAAAATGAAATGTACGACATCCGGAAGATCGTCTATCACTTGGACTAACACCTTCAGACAAGTTTAGAAAAGAGGTGTTTGCATGTTCATGGTTGATTTTCCCTAAAAGGTGTGCATGGAAAGATCGATAAAATAAAAGTTATTCATAATATAGTCAAACCAAAGTGGAACATTTTTGTCTTATTCCAAAATATAAGAAAAATTAGTCTAAAAGGTGTGTATTGACAAAGAATTAGTCAAAATTAAAATTGAGTTGAAAATCATGCAGGAAGCGATTTATGTGATTTTTTGAGACTCAAATTACAAGGGAATCCCGAATTTAAGAAAAAACTGGCCTGCTTTTGAAACAAAATAAATTTAATAACAAAAATGTCTTTGAGATTTTCACTAAAAAATTGTCGCTGAAATTTTGTTTCACGCATGCAATTTTTTGTAAAATCTCTAAAAATCGACACGATTTCGTTACTTCTCCTTTTTCAACTTCATCTGCAACGTTATAGTTCCTTGTGGTGTTTTGAATGTGCGGCGTGGGCGTATGGATTAAATGTTCCAACTGGTTTTTTTTTAAACGAACGAGTTCGAATCTTTCACGGATACATTTTTTTTCCTTTAAAATTTCCGACTTGGTCTCTTCATCACAACCACTTCTAGTCTTTTTAAAATGTTTTAATTCAATTTATGAGTATCACAGCACCACCGTCCTAATAGGAACAAGAACCGTGGTATGCTCTCATGTCGCTTTTGTTGATATGTTTTTAGCACACGGCCAAGCATTCAAAGGTTATTTAAAGCCGAAGGAAGATAAATATATAAATATCCTTGTTTAATGGACACAGCAAGGACCTAAACGTAAAATATTGAACAATGTATATCTAAAACGAAAACTGATATATTCCGTTTACAAATTGCAATTGTATATTCAATATTTTCAGGTGCATGGACATACTAATTATTGAAACTCTATTGAAACCTTAATAATGCCATTACACTAACAAATGTGGAATCTGTCTATTTTTTCGATTTCAAAATGATAAATGTGGACAAATAAATATTTTACGCTTGCCCCTACTTGCTGGGAAATCCACAAGTATTTAAATGGCACACACGTAAGAGTTAAAATTAGAATGAAAGGTCAAGTTCTTACGTCCACGAGTGTTCCAGATTAGGGGAAAATCACCGCTTCTGTGCAAACACCCTCTTTCGTGTAAATTGGTCTCGGTCCGTTCGTTTCTTTAGAAATAAAGGGGGGGGGGGGGGGGGCATTTTAAATTTTAATACATCAGTGAAAAGACAAAAACATATTACCAAATGTACCGTAAAAAGCTTTAAGAATTTTGCAAATTAATACAAAATTATGATGATTATTTAAGGAATGAACTTTAAAGTTTGGGCTTATACGAGTTATAACTTGTTTGGGTCAGTTTACGCTTTATAATCCGCGAAGCGGATTAAAAAAAGCTTAAACCTGACCCAGGTTATACTCGTATAATATGCCCCAAATTAGGGTAATTTCTTATAATTTAATTACAGAATTAAATAAACAACTAGCAAATATTTTTCCCTTGCTTTTATTTATTAAGTTTGAAAATTGCAAAAAAGTAGTTCCGGCTGCTAGTTTGTCAAAAGGGGCTGTGTCCCCATACAAAGCCAGATTTATCAAAAATAAATACCTTGGCATTCCCAAACTTGAAATTGGACCAATCAGAAC
>CAJDSM010019831.1:10141-53540 GCA_903981925.1 Ostrea lurida
AATTGATGAAAATTAGGAAGAGCAGCGGGCCTAGGACAGTTCCCTGAGGGACTCCTGATGAAACGGTAGTGGCTGATGACGACTGACCATCGAGTACAAAACGTTGTATGCGCCCAAAAAGGAAACTCGAGATCCAATCATGGGTGCGGCCCCTGATGCCGTAGTGATGCAGTTTCATCAGTAGTCGGTTGTGTGGGACTTTATCAAAGGCTTTGGAGAAGTCCAAAAGCACACAGTTATCTGCATTTCAGAACCTCTCTATACCACAGTTATAGAGGTACGATATAAGTCATGTTGTCAGAGACGGGAACGGGCAACAAAGATTTGTTTTGATTCTGCGAACGTTCGGCGGAGCACAGGAACGGGTAATTTTGTCTGCCATCATGATAGAAGGAGTAATGATAATTTCAGTATAAGGAGTATGTATAGACCGCTAAAATTACGATCACAGACAAAATTACCGCTGTTCCTGTGGACCGAGCCACAGAGGCTTGTCACGGAGGTTTTGACTTATTAAAAAAATTAGTAAAGTTTGACACCTTCTGTTACCTGTTACCTATCCTCTGGATGCCTAAGGGCTCCACAGACTGTCTCCACTTTGCCCTGTCGGCCACAGCAGCCCTTGCTTCCCCCCACGTTCTCCATCCTCCGATGTTACGCTTTCTGTACTGTTCGTCTCCAGGTGGTTTTTGGTCGCCCTTTCTTTCTTCTTCCTCCTGGTGCCCACGTCATTGCCACATTACAGTCATTGGCTGAATCTTGTCTCAGGGTGTGTCCAATAAATTTCCATCGTCTTCTCCTGACTTCTTCACTCAGTGGTCTATCTCATTTCTACACTTTGGAGCATTTCTTCTGTAGTAGCGTGTTCTTGCCATCTTATTCTATGAATGCGTCTTTTAAAAAAGCATTTGTTCTGGAAGGTGTTGATCATCTTATCATCTCCTCTATTCGTCTTCCTGGTCTCGCATCCATATAGTAGTACCGGTTCTACTAGTGTCTTGTATATCTGATTTTGGTGTGTCGTCTGATGTTGTTGGTGTTCCATATTCGTTTCAGTCTCACAAAAGATGCTTTTGCTTTTGCTACTCTTCCTTTCATGTCTTGTATACCGCCCCCTTCCTTTGATATACATGTATATGTAGTTGCACCAAGGTATACAAACTGTTCAACATCTTCCAGATCTTCATCATCAATTTTGATCTTTTCTGCTTGGTTTGCATTTAATCTTATGATCTTTGTTTTGCTTTTGTTGATCTTTAGTCCTACTCTTCTTGCTTCTTCACTGAGCTTGTTGGTTTTGCTTTGCATCTGTTGTCTTATTGATGACATCAACGCAATGTCATCAGCGAAGCCTAGGCCATCCAGCTTAGTAGTAAATTTCCACCTGGTGTCATTATCTCCATCTCCTATTGCTTTTCTCTCCATCTCTTATTGCTTTTACCCGTGGGGATCCGGGTTAGAATTGGTCCTCAGCATCCCCTTGCGTATCGTAAGAGGCGACTGAATGGGCGGTCATTCGGATGAGACCGAAAAAACCGAGGTCCCGTGTCACAGCAGGTGTGGCACGATAAAGATCCCTCCCTGCTCAAAGGCCTAAATTTTGCAGCCCTTCACCGGCATTGGTGACGTCTCCATATGAGTGAAATATTCTCGGTGGGACGTAAAACAATAAATAATCAATCAATCAATCAACCTATTGCTTTTCTCATAGTCCAATCCATAGCAATTAGGAAGAGGAAGCCTGACATTTTACATCCCTGCTTCATTCCGGTCTTGATTCCAAACCAACTACTTGTCTCTTCCTGGTCTACTACAGCACACTTGAATCCATCATAGAAGATCACTATGTTTATTAATTTTCTGGGCACTTCATAAGCTGCTAAGATTGTCCATGAGCTGTCTCTATGAATTGAGTCAAACGCTTTTTCAAAATCAATAAAGTTGAGGTAAAGCGTTGCCTGACACTCGTTAACTTGTTCGATAATGTTTCTGAGGATAAATATTTGTTCAGTGGTTCCTCTTCCCTTACGGTAGCCTGCTTGTTCTTTCCTGAGTCTTTTGTCAATCGCATTCCTGATCCTGTCCACAACTGTGCAACCAAGCACTTTGCTCACTATTTGCAGAAGGGTAATGTCCATCCAATTGACACCTTCTATTCCATACGTAAAGGCAGAATAGATAGAGTAACTTCGTGACGAGTCGCTGTGGCCGAGCTATAGACAACATGCTCTTCTTCCTCGGGACAGTGAATCACCACTGAAGTGATATCGCACTCTGTGTGATGGGGTGAACTATGTACAGTGCATGTTAAAAAAGAGATAAAAAGTACAACTGGAGAGCTGGGACTTAAAGGCTGTCCAGGGTGCTTCTCCTGGTAGTTTGTTTCAGAGCCGGGTGGCTTGGGGGAAGAAGGAGGTCTTGTACGCTGTCGTCCTGGTGTGGTACAAGAAATCACAGGGCGTGACCTATGGTCCGCAGTGAATGGGTGATGCTGGCTGTAAGTAGGTCACCATCAGGGTGTCCATAATCGGGTAAATTATCCTGTATAGCACGATGACTTGGTCTCTTTTCCGGCGGGGCTAAGATGACTGGAGCTGCTGTAGAATATTATCTCGAATAGAATGGCGAATCTGGCTGCCCTACGCTGTACGGCCTCAAATTAGCCGATGTTCTACTTATTAACTGGGCTCCGCGCGCTGGAGGCATATTCAATGGTAGGTCGCACCAAGGTGGACTAACACTTGATGGCGGTTGAACATCGGCTGATGTTTCTGCCGAGGAAGGCCAGAGTGGAATTTGCTTTCTTGGTGATCTTAACTATATGCGTATCCTCACAGCTAAGGCTCTTGTGAATAGTCAGCCCAAGATACATGTACTTCGCAGTCAACCGTGTTCAGGACTTGGCCGTCGATTTTGTTTTCGGTGAGTATTAGGAATTTTGGGTTGGTAACTTGTAGCACTTCACATTTATCCGGATTGAACTGCATAAGCCATCTGCCACTGCTGTAGCGGCTAAGACTTATGATGTCGCTTGATCTGCAAAATCGCCAGGTCCACTGGTGTCTTGATCCTCCTGAACATCAGACAGTCATCAGCAAAGAGTCTGGTGATAGAAGACACTGATGATGGTAGGTCGTTCGTGAAAATCAGAAAGAGCAATAGGCCTAGGACAGTTCCCTGAGAGACTTTTGATGAAACGGTGGTGGCTGACCGTCGAGTACAAGACGTTGTGTACGGCCGATGAGGAAGCTTTGTATCCAATCATGGGTTTGACCCTTGATGCTGACTGTAGAATTGCAGTTTCATCAGTAGTTGGTAATGTGGGACCTTATCGAAGAAGTCCAATTTATTTTTAAAATTAAAAGGACACAGTCCACTTGCTCTCCTATGTCTATAGCATCTTAGCGAGGTCATGATCTGACAGGTCTAGTTGAGCCACGCTTCCTGAATCCCTGCTGGCTATCAGTGAGGAGTCCATGGCTGTCCAAGTGACTAATGCTATGACTGTGAATTATGTGTTCCATGACCTTGCTGCAAACAGAGGTCAGAGACACTGGTGCACTTCGGTCTCCCCTCTTGACCCCGTGGGCAGTGGCGTAGCCAGGGACTTATTCTTGATTTCAAGTGGATGCTTAGCGGCAAGTGGTCAGCAGTGGACACCCCCCCCCCCCTGCTGAAACCGATTTTAGGGGTTTTGGAGGATAAATTTGAAGCCGTTTCCAGAGTACAAAATGGGGGGGGTTTTTTCGTCAGACATTGAAGGCGTCGATTATATCATTTTATAGTGTTGGACAAACTATTTTTATCAAATTTTATTAAACATGACTCCCAATCCCGAAATTTGACATTTGAAACAGAATTTCATTTGTTTTCCTTAAAATCCATATATTTTAATACTGGTACGCATATATTTAGCAAAATCTAATGAAATATAAAAGAGTATATCATAATAAATAGCGGGCGGGCGAAGGTGGGAATTTTGCGTGATCGATCTCTTCGAGTATTTTGAAGGCGTCCAAGTGTGTATTCCAATGATCAGACTTCCACCCGTTAATTAGTTTGTGTTTTTATTGTCTCACAGGAAGTATGGTGGTTTAGATGATGTATACCGTTGTCGACTCCACCCAACATCAGATGATCATCAGATATTAAATGGAAATATGATAATCGTTGGTGCACGTATGTGACACATTTCGAATTAAGATGTGACACATTTCGAATTAAAAATAAGTTTCTTCCATCAGCGATGCTTGAAGCTAAAATTTGGAAAGTCAAAGACATGAAAAAATAATTTTGATAGTCAAAACTTCGCTTGGTCCGATCATATTAAATGTTATGTATGCTTGCCGCACTGAGCAAGACGTTCCAAAGGAGCTTTTCGCAAAAAAGTCTTACCCAGGCATAATATAAAAAAAAAAAAAAATTCGTTTCATAAAAAAACCAAATGAAAATAGAGTTTGGTTTTATCACAGGAGTCGTCATTTATCAATAAAGTAGAAAGGTATGTGAAATATCGGAAAAATCCTAGACTGAGCTTCGCGAGCGTACGCTCTGCGAAAGCCAGTGCTAGGATTTTTAACCGATAATTTCACAATACCTTCTACTTTATTGAATAAAATTGCCGCATCCTGTGGTTTTATTTTAAATTAAAAATTTTATTGTGGTGTCTGTGAAACACGTCTATATATATAATATATAAACTCATAAGAAGAAATTGGACCGACAATGTATTATCATAGTGCTTTCGGACGACCATTTGCGTTAATTATTACACTTTTGCTTATTGAGAAAAAAATTTCGTTGTCCATAAAAAAAAAAAAAAAATGGGCCAAAATGTAAGCTACGCCACTAGTGGGGATTCCGGGGTTTCCATAGGTCCCAGTACCACTTCTTGCTGTGAGAACGCTAAATGGGACCGCAAAAACTAATGCTTCGTGTCACAACAGGTTGTGGCCCATTAAATTTTTTTTGCTTACGTAGTTACGCCCCCAAAAAATTGTTAGTTAAACACGAATAGAATATATAGTTACAAGTAATTTTTTCTTTTTGAAAATTAGGCGTCCATTTTACAGGGCGATATAAAAAAATCCGTAAACATACAAAATTCTTGTTGGACCCACTCTGAATTAGATTATATGTTAACATGTAGTACAATGTAGGAAAACGGAAACAAGTAGAATCACGTTAATATATATAGTAGTTCACGAGTCAAACCTGTCTCATAATGTTGAAGAAGCATTTTTTAATTTTAACAGTGTTTCAGAGACTTGTTGCTATTATCATGAACAGACACTGTGTATGCTCGGGGTTTATAAAATTGACAGGACATGTTTGCTAAGACTAGTTCTTAATATGTACGCAATCCATTACAATATTTCTTAGCTCGCTGTTAGATGCTTGATGGACATTCTTTTTTAAATTTTAATATTTATGCCACAAATCTCAAGTCAGGTAAAATAGCTAGTTTAATACAGTTCGCTGAACGTTCTACTTCTACCATTTTCGTTGCGGTCTTGTCGTGCGGTCACCGGTCACGTTTTTGGCGGTCACCGTTCGCGATCAAGCGTTACCGTGGCGGTCACGTTGCGTCACTGGTCAGGCTTTTATTTCTTTGTTTTGACTTCGGGAACTACCAAGAAGAAAGCGTAGATATGTAATTTAAGAATGCGTGCCCGTGTTTGTTTAATGCATCTTTTTAGGCGGGTGTTTTGTTCATTTGAGGTATGACTAATGTATTCTCTGTGCTCGTAAAATCGAAGCCATACATGTACCTTAGTAATCTGGATGTCGTTACAATCTAATTAAGATAAATACTGTAGTTGACAAGGGTACACCGTCCGTGTTTGTTTTAATGCATAGATTTTTAGGGGTTTGTTAATTGCAGATAATATATTCCTCGTCGCCCTAATAAATTTTGAAGCGATGCATGTTACACCCGTACATCTGGATGTCGTTACCGTCTATATAAAAAAATATATTTTTTTTTCTTTTTGCAACATGACTTGCATGTAGAAAAAAAATAATCTCCACGAGAATACTTGAGTGTATTACTTTTAGCATACTTTACTGAAGTACATGTCACAGTATGTTATAGACCTGCAATATTTCTACACATGTAGTTCATGTGATTTGTATTTCTCATTTATATCCATTTGATTGAATGTACATGTTTTTTCTTACTACTATATATTATTATAATGATACATTATTTATTTAATTTATTTTTCTAGCTAATGATAGAATATTATCAACCGCAAGTGGAAAAATTACCGTTCCGAATGAATGTTAATTCAGATTTGCGGTCACCGTCACATTTCGGGTCGGGTCGCAGTTAGCGACGGCGGTCAGCGGTCACCATATTGCGAGGTCAACCGTGCGCGTTCTGCGGTGTCGGGTCAACCGTGTGCGTGTGTAAAGTAGAACGTATTCAGGGACTGTAGTAATAATGTAAGTTTGTTGATGGTTAAAGTCCGAATTTCAAAAATCAAGCTTATTTCATATTTATTATTATTATGTATTATGAATTAGCTTACAACTATATTATATTGTATTATTATTATGAAATTATAAGGAAACATTCCAAACTATGTTTTTGACTTTTGGCAGTAATATCGTCTAAATTATTTATGTTACACGCCTTATCATGTTTTATGCTGTTAGTTTAGTTTTTTCTCTGTACATCGCTGATTATACAATTTAATGTGAGAAATTTCTTGTTTAGGTCATTTTCCTCTCTCAATTTACTTATAAATCGATCATCACTAAAATTAGAGGATATGTCTTTACATTTAAACATTCACTCAGTGCTATATAGCACATTAATCGACTTATATTACTTACCAGAGGGAAATTTGACAGAACTTACCAAGTGTAAGTTTGGTGAAAACAGCTAAGTATTTAAAAGAAAAACGACAAAACAGAAAGCAGCTCTAAAAATTAACATTGAAATACTGTTATTCATGTTGTATTGAAAGCTTAATAAATTGTTAAATTTTGTTAGTAGGTATGAAAGTAATTATATTTACTGTCTGGTGAATATATGTATTTGCTGATAACCTCTTTACTGCATGATCAGTGCGGAAAGGAATCAACAGAGGTAATATTGTTGGCATGGTTTGCTCAGTTTAAATTATTTTGCAAATTATATTGTGTTGAATATTGTTGGCATGCAAGTGGAGAAAAAAAAGATGATTCATAGAACTCAGTAACTGGCAGGTAATATGTAAGAGGTATTCAAATTACTAAAGTGACATGGATTGTATTTCTCATGGATTTTTAATTTAACAGTGCATTTAGATGACAGTTGCTTTATTTTCAAGATCTGAAAAAAAATGGCACTTGGTTTGAGACTGTGGAGCGGGAAATAATAACTAAAAAAGATCACCGCCAGGCTGCTGAATCTTACGTCTGCCGTAGAATGCAGGAGATGCAAGTCTGGACGTCAGAGACCCGTGGTCATTTACTGATGGCCAAGTCTTGAGGGCTGCATGCATATAGTTGTGGTATTTGATGTAAGAGTAAATTATAAGAGTTCACCGCAGCATTGTAGTGAGGTTGGTGACATTACTCGTTTCCAGCTTGTGGTGTAAGCATTAACCTATTCGCTGTTGTATAGAATATATGAAAGGTAATCGGAAATACAGATTGATCAGCAGGTAATGATATCGTATAGTATGGCCGATATACAATAACACATTCAATATGGGCTTGTGCGTATTGGTGTTATAACTTATTTGACTGTTCAAGACTGATATTGCAAAAGTATGTATTAACACACTTTGTTTTAATGAGCATTTTAGAATATCAATCGCAGATCGAGGATTACGATATGTCAGTTTCTTAGAAATTGTATAAAATATCAATTGCAGATTCGGTTATGATTTTGTCAGTTTTTTAGAAATTTTGTTTTCTTAGATGCATAATCTGAAAACAATGCCAATAATTAAAGTACTGAGCTTCACTGATTTCATGTAACATATAGTATAAGTAGTGATCTCGATTGATTTTATTCACACTTTTGTGCGTAGGGCAGTTATATGTTCGTATGTTATTGATTAAAACGAGAAAAAGTCCTATGCCAGGAAACCTACAATGGATGCAAATTTCACCGGAAAGTAGTAGGTCGCACTTCTAAAAATCTTAAAGTCCGGCTCTAATGCATGAAAATAGGGGCTATGTATCAAAATTTTGAATTATTGGCCAAAATGGCGTTTTGTTTACAAAAAACATGGAAACTGTTGATTAATAGATTTACAACAATTGTATTGATTTTTATAAAAAGCCTCAACTCTTTGCATTATATAAATATTGCATATGTACATGTAGTTGAGGGTAACATTGAAATTTTCACCCCGAAACTGTTTACGAGGCTAACAATCTACGGCGAATCATAAGGGCATAAATTTGACGCTTGCGATAATTGTTTTAATATAAAATACTCGAATCTGATTGGCACGGAACAGTTTTTTAAAAAAAACCCACAATGGAATAGAACATTTCCCACCCCCCAAGGTTTCTAGCAACGGGATACCCTGGCTCTCTGACCAAAGACAGTAGACGCGGGACATAGCACATGGGACAGGGAGCAACGGGGAACATTGATTTTTAGCCGGGTACCATAGCGTAAGCTATGGCCCGGCAATAGGGAGTGCCAATCTGCGCGTAGTAATCCGGAAATCACCCAAACAACCGCCAAAATAATCTTACACTCTTCATAATCAATTTAATGTAGTTTGTTTTTTAATGCAAAATCCATGATATTTCAAACCAAGTTTTAATATTCAAAACATTCATTTGTAGTAGTGTAGCAGACAGTTGAGAGGAAACTTGTACAGTCTCTCTTGTGAGCAAGCTTTTCTAGCAATGATGTAGAGTTTCTATCTTGATCACGCAAGTTAAGCAACGGCGAGCGTGGTTAGCATCTGGATTAGTGACCGTTACATGTTACACTTGAGAATTTTTCACACATATGGTCACCATTGCTGGTGATGGGCTGCAAAGTTAGGACTATGCCCTTTGAGCAGGAAGGGGTCTTTATTGAGCAACACTTACTGTGACACCGGGCATCGGTTTTTGCGGACAAATAATCATTAATCAATCCAGAGACATATATCTCTGATCAATCAATCAAGTTCTTTGTTTCTATCTATCAAATTTTCCAGGAATTTATGATTCACATCAATAGAAAGTACATTCAAAGATCTGGACCAAAAAAGAAAAAAAAAAAAAGAACACAGCTACAGCTGAATAGTTTATAATGATTCATTGAAAACTTTTATCTAAAGCATTATAAGTTGACTCTGAAGGCAATTAATATTTAATATGGAAAAGCACATAAAGGATTTGAACAACCTCTCTTTCGCTTGCAATGTAAAGTTTTTATTTTGTTGTGTATTTTTTGTTTTGTTTTGTTTTCTTATTTGATTTGGGGGGGGGGGGGTAATACAGTACCCGACTATCAGTACATTTGATTTTTTAACTAGCTGCAGAAAACGTGTTTTAACTTCCAGCATTATCATATAGAAGGCATAAAATTCATCTGAATTTCATGTGAAAAGGAAAAAAAAAAGACTGGCACTTTTCTCAAAGACTACGGGAATGTGTTTGGTCTATATATGCAATGTACGTAACATTTCCATGACTATCTGAAATAATCCCATTTTCATGAATAGTGTGCTGAAAATTAAGAATGATTTCGGGAATACTCATCGTTTTTGCCAAAAAATATAATAGATTCAGCAAAATACTTTGAAATATTATAAAATCGGGATATTTTTCAACACCTTTTATTATTAAATTGGGGGGGGGGGCTTTTCGTTACATGGTTTGTCGTAACTGAGCCTCTAAACAGTGAAATAAAAATTCCAAAACTTTAATATGAAAAAAAAACACCTCATGATATCACCAACTAACTAAATATAGAGGATTCAGGGTGGGGTGGAGTGGGAATGGGGGTACTTTCCAGATGTCTATCTATTTAAGAAATAAAGCACGCGTTTTCGTGGTTGTTGCAGAATAACCTCCGAGGTGGAGGAATGTTGTTTGTAAATATAAAAGCCTCGACTAACGCCTCGGCTTTTATATTTCAAACAACATTTCGACGCCGAGGAGGTTATTCTGCAACAGCCACGAAAACAAGTACTTTATTTCTATTCTACGTATACACGGTTAAAAAATCAAGATGATTGTTTTTCCTCTATTAAGAAACGAAATAGGTCAACTCAGACGTCAGTCTGGCTGTTCCGGGTTTCACCCTTGTAAACAACCTTTCTAGTTGCCTCGTGGAAGATGTCATGGCGATGCACGGTAGAACTCATTTCGGTTTCTAGTACTAGGGAGTTTTTGGAACAGCACCGCTTCGTCTGTAAAATGATATTTAACATGCTAATATGGATACACAAAGTATACAGCTGATTAAAATGTGAAATATACATGTAATTGACATGGTTCGAATTTCAAATCCACGTTTTCTTCATATTGTGTCAAAAGGAGAGATTGTGTATCACTTCTCATAATCCATTGTGACGTAACGTGGTATAACGTAGATAATAACCGTCGGCATCTCTTTGATCTTTCATTAACCGTAGTAGAATTATATATATTATATATTGCCCTATGACTTGTTTTTTACCTGAATAAATCATATCATATGCTTACTTAGTATAATACAAGAGGCGGTGTTCAAGAGAGATCGTTGGACGTACGTATTTACGGATATGTTTAGTCAAATGCTTGACCTTTCTTTAACTCGGGTATAATACATGTGAGAGTGGTTTAAAAGTTCATTTATTAATTTTATTACATTTGCCTTACAATCGATCAAATTGAACAAACAACACAAGAAATGAGTTGCTGGCTTGTGTAAGGAGGGCAGGGCAAAGACCCACAGACAGCATGCACAGGGTAAAAAAGCTTTCCATTATAGTCTTTCATCCGGGCCCCTTCGGTTAGATACTCTGGATTCCCGTCCAAGCAAAGATAGTCTGTACCATAGTGACTGGAATAGTCTGCACCAGATGTTAGAACTCCAGTGTACTGAATGTTCCAACCTTTTGGACACGTTGTTTTGGCTGGAACCATTATGGCTGACGACGCATGCGTCAACAGACAGACTGCGCATGGGACATCATCATCAATTGCAATGTGTCTGTATGTGAACTCATACTCGGCCCCGTAAATTGAGCCCCATCCCTCACTACTTTGAAATGCCGTTGGGTAGTCCGAGGGTGTCGCATCAGGGTCATGTGGCAAACACAATGTATTTGATCCGCTACCCTTTACTGTATATTGTCTTCCGCCAGATATTCCTTTAAAAGGAAGGTACATGTACACAGTCGTCAAAACCCATATAAAGTAATTATTACATACTCTTCTACCATTATGTATCATGGGGAGGAAGGAAGCCCTGGATTGTATAAATTCTCGTTGACAATTATATTATTTACAATATTCATAGTCTTGTTGAAATTATGGCGATTTTGATTGGTTGAAAATTTCGTTTGATTTCTGCATCAAAGAACCCCTGATTTTGACTTCATGTTGTGTATTGGTACGTAGTTCTAAGGAATGTAAAGCTCAAATCACATCATGGTTTTTTTTTCATTTAATCTCAATGTTTTAGAATATTTAAATGATAAGGAATAATTTTTTTTTTCGTTGGATGGAGGCATACCACCGGGGGGGGGGGGGGGTATGCGCAATGATGCGGTTTTCGGGGTTATTTTTCTTTGTGACACTTCTCCATCCAACTAAAAATTAACAAATTCATTCCTTAAGTAAGGCATGGTGATTTAGAAACGAATGTCGGTTTAAATAATTATAATACATGTATGAAGTATCTTTGGCAATTAAAGAAAAAATTCAATTTATGGCAAAAATATAATAAATTAAGGGGGTGATTCCTTGTTTTCAAACCTTCTATGATTGTATAAACACGTACCACTATACACTGTCGTTGTTCCGTTCAGTATAGGGCATGTCTTTCTCCCCCATATGATATACGTTCCTCCTATGTGGAAAAGTGAATGTATAAATAACCAATAAAATACTGAAAAGAGCGAAAAGACTTAGAAATTTGGTCATTCACATGTGTTCTCTGGTTCGACCCACAAGGGCTAAGCACGTTTTGATCCAAAACTCCTCGTAATCATTGTTGTAAGGAGTTTAGGATCAAAACGTGTTTAGTCCTTGTGATTCGACCTTAAAATTACAATTTAAATCAATCCTTCAGGAATGATATTTTATGAGGAATTGCTTTCCAGTGGTTTGAATTATTTTCGCCATTATCTTTCTCAAAGCACTACTTAGTACATGTACTATTCATAATGTCTGTGTTCCTGCCTGTGCTTTCTCCTCCATAATATGCAATACATTAAAGAATATATAATCCTATGCCTCTATATCCATAAACGTTTCCAGGGATGAATAGAAAAACAAAACAAAAAGCATACATTCAAAGGGGGCATGAATAACCTGGACAAAAAAGGAACACAACTGCAGCTGAATAGTTTATAGTCTATAATGATTTATTTATCATTTAATTTTATTTCACGTGATCACCTAGCGCCGATTCTCATTGGTTAAAAAATTGAGGTGATTTTTCGATCACATACCTGAACAACAAGTAAAGTCTAATGGACATTGTTTTGTTGTTGTAATCTAAAATTAAATGATAAGAAATAAATCTCATATTTTTTCGGGTGATATGCAGGTTATCACCGAGATTTTAGACGGTAAAACTTTTCATCAATGCGCTTCGTCATTGATGAGTTTTACCTTCTAAAATTCGGTGATACCTGCATCACCCGAAAAAATATAAGATCCATTTCTTATAAAAACTTGTATCAAAAGCATTACCACTTGACTCGAACTCTGAAGGCAATATTTTGTATGGAAAAGCTCAAAAAGGGTTTCAAATGTAAATCGTTGTTTTCTTTATCGGAACTGTCAGTACTTTAATCTAAATAGCGTTCATAAACAAATAAACAAATTTAATTGAATGTTCACATTTATATATAATCAAAATTTTGACTTAAGTCTATTCTCAGTTTATGGTCTTGAGGCCAGGCCGGGAAAACAGTACTATTCAGTAAATGAGTTGACACGTGGGGGAGCTACATGATGATGTGATCAGTACCTACCATGATTGTTTTGGAGTATTTTATTTTCCAGAGACGTGATTTTTGATTGATAGGTAGTCTGCACATTGGACAGTTGTGACGTCAGTGCTTGGACTTCCCTCCTAAGAGCATCCATTTGAGAATTTATCAAATCAGGATCGTAGAGAATGCGTTTTTCTTCTCCTCTTCCTCGGAACCCCTTCAGACAACAACATGAGAAACACAGCCATGATGAATATGACGGTACAGGATCTAGGTATCTCCATTTTTCTTGCAGTTTTACAAACCGAGTTCCCTTTGATAAGATAACATTGGCCTATATATTGTTTCCTTAAGATTAAATTGCGAGTAAGGGTTATGTAGTATGCGTATTTTGCGTATTGATTATGTTTGTCTATGAAACAAGAAACATGTAGCCTACATGGCCGTAACTAGGCTGATATTTTCATGAGGCAAAATATAATCGCCGAGCGAAGCGGTGCGAAAAAAATGTGGGCGAGGGGGCTAGGAGCCGCCTAAGGCCCCCAGAAGCTCTGGCCTTAAGGGGTTGCTAAACGGCGCATATTGGATTTGCATGTACAATGAGTTGACTTATGCAAAATTTCATATTTTTTACTCCTAGTATGCTTTGAGAGAAAAGTATTTAACGATTCTACCAAGAAGTACAACTTGTATAAAATATAAGTAAGTAGTTGTGTAATAAAAGAAAAGGAATAAATTCCTAAGTTGTAACATGTGCATATTAAGTCCCCTAATCTAACATTACCTGCTTTCCTGCCAACCATGAATATTCCAAAAAAATTCAATAACATGAAATTTGATATATGTGACGAATGGCTGTTGGTCTTCAAAACACCACACAGTTCATCCATAAAGGTTGACAATAATGTTTTTGAAATGCCTACATACAGCTTCCAAAAATAGAATACACATTGCATGAAAAAGGTTAGTTCCAGTCTCTGGTGTTTCTCCCTATTTTTAGCGTCCAGAATATTTAAATTTCCAATGCCTGTGAATGTAAATATATTCTATTTTTAGATATATCATTTGCGGTAAGGGGCAAGTGAATCAACATATGAAAACATACTAATTATAACTTTGATTTCATTACATATGCTGGTTTTCACCCCTTTGATGATGCCGTTTATACTATGATTTGTTAAAAAAAACAATGGTTTGGTGATCTATATACGATTACCTATGTAATTGCATGAATATCCTGTCTATAGGTTCTAACGGGAAGCAGTGGTCAAGCATAAACAGGGAATGTTCCCCACAAGAGAAACATAACTCGGCATTTCGTCGAACTTTTAACGAGACTCGAGAAGAATCGCAGTTTTAAAGATCCATTGTAAAACGTGTGCTAGTCTAATTATTCTTATTAAATAATCATACAGTGCAATACATTAATGATCAGACCACAATATCGACGTAGAATCAACATTTGCTACCAATTGAAAGTTTCCGTTGTTGCACCGGAACTTCGTCCCTCTTACTCAAACTTTCGTGCAATTTCCTACTTTCACTTGTCAAATATACCGTCGGCGATATCAAGTTATTGGACATTATTTTAATCCAAAAAACACATCTAAAAATAAGAATGAAACAAAATAATTGTATAAATGTGCAAGAATAGAATAATTCGCGTCTTGTTGTCCCAATATACTTAAACTATAATAAAAGTAAAAATTTGGCGTAAAATAATATACATCCATGATGGCTGGAAATGTGAACGTTGGAATCTCCCACTCATGAAATACTTTGAGTGAAACACAGAGGATCGGATTTGTCATGAAATAAATGTTTCTTCAAGTTTGTACTGAACAGATTGCACTTTTTATTCTGCATAATAATAACGCCGTATTTGCTTATGATCTCTATCACGAATGATCACAATGTTTGTTTACATTCTGAAAATAATTTTTCGGAAATGTCCTATCGTCAGATAGGGTACCATCATAATCCCAAGCTTTTATCAGTTTCAAGGTACTTATGGACAAAAGAAAACTCAACTGTCATGCGCTATATTCAAAGATTATTTTTTGTAAGTTTTACATTCATTTGAAATGTAATTGTTGCAAACGATGTAATTATACTCACTATACCAAATTCATTCAAGTATTTGAAAATGATTTATTTTGAAAATTCGATGCATTTCATTTCAGTATACATGAACGTGCATTTTTGAATGTTATAAAGTAAACTTCCATGCATGTACTTCCTAAATTTTAGTTCTTTAGTTTTCACATGTTCTCATTCAAGATGGCTGCATAGCACCCCCTTAATGGTGCGAAATCGGCCTTGATTCTTGCCATTTCCTAGCATCTTTTTCCTCGTTTACTTTTTTTATTTGTTTTTTCTACTGAATCAGGTATAAGAATATATTTCAGAATACATGTAAACTAGAACATGGGAACAAAACACGCACTTGAAACGTTACATAATTAGTCTTATTTTTATCTGCTATGTAAAGAAACAATTTACGAAGTATGATTAAAATGAGTTAGCAACATCTTAAAAATACAACACGATGTTTAATTTTCGATGGAAAACGTAACCGACTTTAATGTATGTCTTTGAAGTCGGTTATGATGTTCAATACAACGACATCGGTACACTTCAAACGAACTACACATTTACCGTGACATCAAAGTAAATATATGTTTAGGCCCAATATTTTTATTTTTGATAAACCTTATTTTTTTAATTAATTAAATTTTTTGACAAATTCGGCATGAGGCATTTGCCTCATTTGCCTATATGTTGTTACGGCACTGCAGCCTATGCACAATTAACTTTACAAAAGAGTGATATCACTTACATATGGACATTTAGATACCGGTATATTGATATTCTGTAAATCAGAGTTCAAAAATATTTCATTAAGAATTAACAAATTGTTGTTTTGAGATCTATGTACACAGCTCAGAACTGTCGCCTGTGTGCGACATTAAAATTTAACGATATAGTGCTAATATAAGACTCTTAGTTGACGTAAGCATAAATTAATAGCTAGAAACAATAAACTAAGTAAACAAATTCAGGCTCTCTCTTGTGTGCAACCGTGATTACTGTAGATTCTCAGGGTCTAGGAAATATAAGTTTATAGCGGTTTTCTCTTGAGATTCTATAGTTCACTGTCAATGTCACTGATCGAAATCTTACTGATTTATGGACTTTCAAGGACAGTATCGAAGAGTGAAATTAGTATACCCCCGGAGGGGTATACTGTTTTACCTCTGTCCGTCCGTCCGAAACAAATATTTTCATCGCACTTTTCTTTAAAGCTGCATATCACAGCCAATTGATATTTGGTGTATGAGCAAAGTTACGCTTTTATGCTCGAAAGTTACGCGTTAATTCGGGAAAGTTTCTCGTTATTAGCGAAAGTTACGCGTTATTTCGCGAAAGTTTCGCGTAATAACGCGAAATGTTTTTTTCTCTACGAAAATGAGCTCAATGGGCTTTCGTAGTATCGCGTGTAAAACGTTACAATATTATACAAATCTTGATTTATTTACGAAAATATACGCAATATTTAGACATGTGATATAGTGATCATTCACAGAATATTTAATTTGTTATCGGCCGCTCCTGCGGCCGATCTATTTGTGATTGTGTTAGAATGTGTATATGGGGAGAGGGGAAGTCTTCTATTGATAATAAGTGTAATAGTTCTGAATAGTTTAGTTTAGAACAAATTCTAATTTTTTTTTTATTTTTTTTTTTAGAAATATGTATATATAAAATTATTAATAACTGTAATCAATGCATTTCATTTTTATTCATTATTCAACGAATATTATGAATTTACGATTTTTAAACGAAGTGTTCACAACAAATACTTCCCGAAAAGGCATTGAGTAAAAAGTAGAAGCAATTCACTATGAGGTTTCCAGATAAATGAACAAGTTATATTTTGGTTTGTATATGCTGCAGCTTCAGATATTTTGATTTAGGTATATTTCAACTGATGTTTTATGTAAAATCTCAACCTGCAAATCAGATTTGCATTCAATATAGCCAATCCAGGGAATGGTATCGCCATCATCATGAGACAGAGATCCAGGGTATGCTATTTAATTAGATGCATGTTTGATTTCTGCACTACAACATAGAAGGGCGTGAAGTAACTATCGGAGACAGCCTGTCTCGAGCATGTTGGTCGTATGTTTCTTTGGAAATAATTCAGAATATTTAAAATTTTAGCGGCCAATTTGATGCTTTGCATCAAACTTATCTTGTCGAATATTTTATTGTCTTTCATGTTGCATAATACCGTTATGTGCTACCATCTGTCATACCAGGTAAACAAATTGTGCTAAGCTATGTGACATCACCTGCGATACATATTATTGTAACAAACATTTTTTTGGTGCTACTTTTAAGTTGGTATTGCCCGAATAAAAATGATAACGATAATATGCTCAAAGCAATTTCATATATTTTTTTTAGAAAATGCCAGAATTATAGATTTAAAAAAAAATCTAAATTGAACAAACAACGCATGACACGAGTTGTTGATTCTTGTATGGAGGACAAGGCAATGACCCACATACTGCATGCACTGGATAGAACAGTTTTCCGTTGTAATTGTGCATGCGAGCTCCTTCTGTCATGTATTCTGGGTTCTCATCGAGACATAGATAATCTGTTCCATAATGGCCACTATAATCGGAACCGGAAGTAAGTACTCCGGTGTACTGAACAGCCCAGCCTACGGGACAAGAAGTTTTGGCGGGCACCATTAAAGCTGCAGTTGAAACCATACACACAGCGCATGGTACATCGTCGTCTAGTGCAATATTTCTGTAGGTAAATTCGTATTCAGCACCAAGAATTGATCCCGCTGTCGATGGGTTCACTGATTTTGGAAGTGTTTGGGAGAAATCACTGGGGTCGGATCTGGATTGGGCAAACAAGGGTATTGCTTCCACTTCCGGATTTGTGTATTGTCGTCCACTTGATATACCTATACATCGTATTAAGATGCCATTTATATCTCAAAGTAGCTGTCATGTATGGCATGTAAAACAATGCAATATTGTGCAAATCTTGATTAATATTTCGATAATCTCCAGATATTCTTATTCGAAAACCTTCCTTTATACTCGATGATCTTGATATTTATATACCAAAATCTTGATTTATATTTCATAGCCTTGGTTATATACGATATTTATGTTCAGCAAATCTTAATTTACATTCCATAATCTTGATATTCATCTATATAAATCAAAATCTTCGCATATAAATATCAAGAATATCGATCATAGATCAAGTTTTTCGCAAAATTTAATAAACATTAAGATTATCGAATATACATGTACATCAAAACTTTTGCATACTTATCTATTAAAGCAATCCAAGCTGTAACTGACGCATTTTTTCAACTACTCAAATACGCACTGGTTAACATCTACCGATATAACTAATTTAATAATTAATATTTGGTGAAAACTTTTGCGAAAAATAATGGCAATATTAATTGAGTGCATATCTTGAATGAGCGTCTCGAATAGCCCGCCATTAATAAGCCTCAAACGCAATGACATAGGAACGACGATTGCGGAACATAATCGGGTTGCTGACGTCAAAGTCATCCAGATATAGAAACCGACGTGAGTAAATATACATATCGTTTGTTTTGAAATATTGCATTGTGCCATGAATGATTAAAAGTACGATAGGTGTAACAAAGTAATTATTACGCAATATGTGCCACTCAAATAAACTTTTGATTTAGAATTTTCTTTGCAATTGGCATGTTGAGCTGACACGTGCGTAACACGTGTTTTTCTTCCGCGATATTGCCGAACTGTGGTGAAACCTCTGAGGCCATTGCAATCGAATATGACGAACACAGGGAAGTTAGTGAGACGGGATATGCCAGTAATTGATGAATCATACTATTTTCTGCTGATGTGACGCGTTTACTGCCTCAAATCAACTCCTGATTCAATTGAAATTAACAAATTCTCAATCACAAAATATGTCACTATTTGTTCTTTTATTTACAAATTATTTGCCGTCAGTTTACAGCTCGTATTGCTAATAATAATGATTTTCATTCATATATCGATTCAATATATCCGAGCAAACAGAAATAAAAGACACCATAGAGTCTTCCATGTCTGCTTCGTACTTGGAATATTATATGCCCCGGAATCGTCGATTCGGGGGCATATAGTTTTGGGTCTGTCTGTTGTGTCCGTTGTCCGAAAAACTTATAACATTGGCCGTAACTTTTGAATGGCAAAGTGATGGGACTTTCAATATTTCACATTGTGTGTTCCTGTAGACAAGGCCTTTCTATTGGGTACCAAAATTGTTGACCTTTCCTGGCCTTGACCTTGAAGTTTGACCTACTTTTCAAAAAACTATAACATTGGCCATAACATTTGAATGGTAAGGTGATATATTTCATGCATAATCCTTTTGGCAAGCCCTTTAATGGATGTGGAATCCGGGGGCATCAGTGTTTCACAAACACATCTTGTTGAACATAGACATTGACACGGCAAACTAGACCCAACTCAACTTTATAACAAACGGGTGTTCAGTTTCTCCATCATCAACTTCCCATATTTATGTAGCAACATTCCATCATTACCTTATATGGAGTGTATGTCTCTCAACTTATTCGGTACGCAAGAGTTCGCTCTGTGTATGATCAGTTTTTGAATATTTGTTATAACGATTTAGTTTGCTAGTATGATATGTACTAGTAGATATCACAATTATCGAATATAAATCAAGATTTGTATAACATTGCAACGTTTTACACGTAAAAGAATCATGCAGGTGAGTGGGTGATAATTGATAAAATGTCGAAAAATAAATTTCATTTTATATACACGTATTTTCCAAATTCCTAGGGTATCATAAAAATGGTGTATCATATTTACATGTTTTTTTTATGCATTTTCGAACTATACATCAGCAATAAAAATGTAGGCTCTATTAGAATAAATCACTTATTTTCAATTGCATGTTCCTCGGGCAGAAAATTATAAAATTCTAAAAAATATGTTTGTCCTACTCTTGATTTTGTATTCCTGATGGGATTTATAAGATTGATCACTGTTCTTTATTTTCACTTTACATTACCATGTTGTATAGTTCCGTGAAATATCTACCCAATATCTATCAATAGTCACTCACCGTTGTACAGTGTATACAGTACGAGTGCCATTCACCGCTGGACAGGATTTCTTTCCCCATCGTATGTACGTATCCCCTGTTAATTATAATCACATGACACATTGAGGTACATTTCAAACCTTCAGTTTAGCATACTAAGTATGATTTTTCTGGACGAAAAGGTTTGGGACCAAGGTATTGCAACCTTCTTGTATTCGCTGAGAGTAAAATCTGCGCTATTAAAACTGCAGTGAAAATAAAGCTTTCATGCAGTAATATAGAAATCAAAACTGAATTACTAGTATCTCTCTCGGCAAATTCGAATACGATGTGATATATGGCAGTACCATAACTTTTACAAATGGCGATGTATTCCCATGTTGATAACGGGTCAAAAAAGTAAATGCCTGATATAAAAAAAAGTTTCACGTATATTGTCCTAATGATGGAAAAAAGTTACTTCAGTTTCTTAATTTCTTTAAATCAGCAGGCCTATCAATTTACACAGACTTAACAGCATACAAACAAAAACATTTCATCACTGTACATTTTTACAACCACAAAGCCACAGAAAACCCAGAGGTACTAAACGTTCCCCCAGCAACCAACATCGATTCCCATCCAATCTTTCGAGAAGAAGTCGAAGCAGCGGTTAAAGCAATGAAGAAGGGGAAATCAGCAGGAGTGAATAACATCCCAGGAGAATTGCTAGTAGTACAGGCAGGGGGAGAGGTCATGATAAGCGCTCTGACTATCACCTGCAACAAGATCTGCCAGACATCTAGGAGAATGGCTAACACCATGGACACAATCACTGGTGATTACACTCCCCAAGAAAGGCAGCCTACAACTATGTCAGAATTATGGCACCATCAACCTAATAAGCCACCCCGGTTAGGTCATGTTGAAGATAGTGCTGAACAGACTGAAAACACAGGCAGAGAAGATCATTGCTAAAGAGGAGACGGGTTTTAGAGCAGGGCGCAGCACAAAAGAACAGATCTTCAACCTCATGATACTGTGCGAGAGTTACCTCCAACACCAGCAAAACTTCTACCATCTTCGTGGATTTTACAAAGGCCTTTGACAGGGTCTGGCACGCAGCTTTATGGGCAACCATGAGGACATATGTACAACAGTGATCGACGCCAACCTGTTCAATGTCATACAACAACTATATGACAGGGCCTCTAGCGCAGTGTACCTCAACGGCAGCATAGGGAACTGGTTCAGGACAACGGTCGGGGTAAGGCGAGGCCGTTTGCCCTCTCCCACTCTTCAACGCCTTCTTAGAAAGAATTATGACTGACGCACTGGAAGACCACATTGGAACAGTGAGTATTGGAGTTAGGACAATCACAAACTTGCGTTTTGCCGATGACATTGACAGACTAACAGGAGAAGAACAGGATCTCGCCAAATTAGTGGAACGGCTGGACACAACCTCAGCGGCTTACGGCATGCATATCAATGCCGAGAAAACCAAGTTGATAACCAACAACACCGATGGCATTAACGCAGACATCAAAGTCAGTGGCGAGAAACTCGAGACCGTCAACAGCTTCAAATACCTTGGGTCAGTTGTCCCTGATGAAGGATCAAGATCAGAAATTATCTCCAGAATCGCGCAAACAACAGCTGCGCTGACAAAACTGAGGTCTATTTGAAATGACAGAAACAGCACGCTCAGCTCAAAGATCAGACTGATGCGCTCACTGATCATCTCAATATTTTTGTATGCCCGTGAGTCGTTGACATTGACAGCAGAATTGGAGAGAAGGATTCAGGCAACTGAGATGAGATGCTACCGCAGACTCCTTGGCATCTCATAACAAAGACCACATCACAAATACTGAGGTACGGAATGTTGGACAGCGTCACAAACGATCGTCTGACCACAGTGAAAAGACATAAATTAAAGTGGTATGGGCATATCACATGATCCACGGGACTTGCCAAAACAGTTCTACAAGGAAAGAGAAAGATTGGAAAGCAAGAAAGATATGGGAGGACAGCATCACAGAGTGGACAGGAAAGGCGATGAGTGATAATCTGAAGAGGACGGAGGACAGCGATAAATGGCGAGAGCTGGTTGCCATATGTAGTGTTGCCAGGGCGGGGGCTGCGGGATAGTGAGTGAGTACATTTTTATAGAATAAAGACTTTACACAATGAAGTCCCTATAAGTTCCACAGCTCTTTAATACTACAGCTTCTTAGTAAGTTCATAAATTTGAAAACGCTTTGTTTTACTTAGTAATAGATGTATTTCTTTATATATACAAACCGAGACAAATCCAAGAAACAAAAATGAAACTTAGATACAGTATATTCATGATACTCTGGACAAGGCATCTGCAATAACATCGTCTTGGCCTTTGATATACTTCATAATTAATATTTATATCATTATATTGTAACCTATTGTAACAATAAACTCCTTTGTGGGAGTCTTTGATTTTTGTTTGACATATTGTACAAAAAACTGAGGATATTACGATTTGCAAAAACAATAATTGGATGTACAGTAACATTCGAATGAATATCAAAATGTTTTAAAACTAACAACATATTAAAACTCTCTTTCTCATCGGTAAAATTTGTAAGTTTCTTTGGGGGGGAAATTAGAAACAGCTCTATCCAATTGGTCATTGTGTTCTTGAAATAAACCAGCCCTGATTCCTAAACAGTAAAGTTAATGTTCAGAAAGTCTGGGCCTGAACAATTGAACTACAGTGGACTTATAATGTGAGATCTAATTTTGCAAAGCGATTCATCACAGTCCTTTGTCCATTTAAATCTAACCGGCTAGTAAGTTGAACAACTAATATTGAAAATATTGGAAATAATTTTCTGTAAATACTAGTCATTCCCAAAATTTGAACCGGGAACTTTGCGATAGCTTCCGCTCTACTGCCTCTAGTCATAATAAGTGTAACATAGCTTTTGCCTACTTTTGACTTAAATGTTCTACGTAACATGACAAAAGGTTCACATACTATGTACAGTGCATGACAAAAGTCACTATTCGCAAGGCTCACATACTACAATCACTATTCGCAAGGCTCACAGTGTTTACTGAATATTTGTTTTCAGGGCATTTCCGTACCGAGACACTTAGTAATCGCTTGTTCTAGGTGCATCATGTTGTAAATGAGCAACAATGAACATTCTATGGTAATGAGACTTTCAATCATTCCCGGACTTTGTCGAAAACTGAAAATTGGAACTCTTCAAAAGAGGTCAAGTGTGCTGAACAAATTTCTTTTAGCCAGAATATTGAGGAATGCACGCATGATTTGGAGATGTTTGCCCTATGGAGTCGCTGTAGATGATAAGATCATCAATGTGGCAGGTCGTGAAAGTCATGAAGAAAAGAGTGCATCATCCTCTGGAAGGTAGCTGGGGCATCTTTTACTGCCAAGAAGCAAATTACTTTGTATATAAAAACCAATAGGGAGTCACTTTTTACAACCCATGTTTTGTTGGGTTGTAGTAGAGTTGTTTCAAACTCTAGAGAACCAGAGTGGATCGTAAACCCTTGGCTAGCGAAGATGGAGAGATTTTGCCATGAATTAAACCATTCATCTGGTTGCTTGGAATACGAGTCTTCAATTCATCATGCCCACAATTGAATATATCTCTTATTGGTGTCGCCTGCCTGCGTTAGCGGAGGCGACATATAGGGATCACTTTAGTCGTCTGGCGTCGTCGGCGTCACAAAAATTTCTGTCACATTTTTCTCAGGAACCACACAGGCCAGCTTCCTAATATTTGGCACAGAGCATCAGTATGGAGAACTGTATTGTGTCATGCAGTTTCCAATCTGCCGCATGTCAACTTCCTGTTTGACGCAACTTAGAATATTTTTAACATAGACAAATTTCTGTCACATTTTTCTCAGGAACCACACAGGCCAGCTTCCTAATATTTGGCACAGAGCATCAGTATGGAGAACTGTATTGTGTCATGCAGTTTCCAATCTGCCGCATGTCAACTTCCTGTTACGCGCAACTCAGAATATTTTTAACATGGACAAACTGTCACATATTTCTCAGTAACCACGTCACACAGGCCAGCTTTCTGATAGGCTACATTGCATCAGTAGGACAGCTGTATCGTGTAGACACAGTTTCCATTCTGCGCATGTCCATTTTCTTTTGACGCAACTTTGGAATAATTTTCACGATGGTTAATGAATTTCTGTCATAGGTTTTTCTCAGGAACCACGACAGGCCAGCTTTCCTGTGATAATTTGGCACGAGCATCAGTTATGGACAACACTGTATCCTGCGTAATACAGTTTCCAATCTGCCACATTCCACTTCCTGTTTGATCACACAGTTAATTTTTTGACTATAACAAATTTGTCAAAAGTAATGAACTTGAGGGCCTGAAAACTTGAAACTAGGTGGTAACAGGATCTTGCCGGGAAGACATGTGTCGCCTGCTACTTTTAATTTCATTTGAAAAATTTATTCTCATTAAAGTATATCATGCAAAAAGTATAATTGATTATTCTTTTTCAGGAATTCAGTTCTTGTTTCAAGTTTTACAGAATGAACAAGAATGCCATATCTAAATGATGAATTTAGATTGAAAGATGAGAATATTGTTAATGAGTATGCCATTTGTGATGAAAAAATTTCTATCTGAAATAAAGACAATTTGTTTATGTCAAAAATAAATGTTGCGTCAAACAGTGAAGTTGAGCATGCGGCAGATTGGAAACTGCGGTACCCGATTCAGTTGTCCATACGATGCTCTGTGCCTAAATATCAGGAAAGCTGGCCTGTTTGTTCGCTGCAGAAAAATGTGACAGAAATTTGTTTATCTGTGTAAAATATTTCAAAGTGCGTCAACAGGAAGTTGACATGCGGCAGATGTGGAAACGTGCAGTTACATGATACCAGTTGGTCATACTGATGCTCTGTGCGCAAATATCAGGAAGCTGGCCTGTGTGGTTCCTGAGAAAACTGTGATCAGAAATTTGGTCTATGTAAAAAATATTTCAAATGTGCGTCAAACAGGAAATTGACATGCGGCAGATTGGAAACTTGCGTTACACGATACAGTTGTCCATACCTGATGCTCTGTGCAAATATCAGGAAGCTGGCATGTGGTTCCTGAGAAAAAATGTGACGAGAAATTTTGTCCATGGTTAAAATAATTCTAAGTTCGTCAAACAGGAAGTTGAAATTGCGGCAGATAGGAAATCTGCGGTTACACGATACAGTTGTCCATACTGATGCTCTGTGCAAATAATCAGGAAGCTGGCCTATGTGGTTTCTGAGAAAAATGTGTACAGAAATTTTGTGACGCGACACGACGACGACGACGACGCCAGACGACTAAAGTGATCTATATGTCGCTCCTGGCTAACGCAGGCAGGCGACACAATTAAATTGTCTTTTTATTTCGATAGAATCTCACAAATGGCATTTACATAAAATATCTCCATCTTTCATCTAATATCACTCATGTTTAGAATATGGCATTGTCCATTCTTGTAACTTGAGCAGAACTGGAATTCTGACAAAACAAAATTACCATAATTTATCTTTTTTGCCATGATGAATACTTTAAATCTGATTCGTATATTCAGTGAAAATTCGAAGTAGGCAGGCCGACACATGTTTCATGAAGACTTACCACTAAGTTAGATACTAGTTGCTCTCTCTAAATTTGAAAGAGTATTTGCGCACACCAATTTAATTGATGATATCATAAGTTCAGTTAAGGAAATATACATGAAAATGTAACCAAGGGTATTCATTCTGATGTGTATGATGAATTCTGGTATTCATTGAGATGTAGCCTTCGTCATCACGAGATAAGCCAATCTTGCGAATCCCTGGGAACTGTCATTACCCCCATAATCAGAATCTACTAGATGACAGCACTTATGCTGACGTCAGTAAGACACATTGTATTTTTAAAAGCAATAACGCTTATGTCATCAGAAAAATGGATTAGATGAGGAATATCAGTTTGAACCTGAGTTGTAATTTTGAAATTCTTCGTTTAATATAACACTAGTTCTATCTCGTTAGAAAGATAAAGATTAGTGAAATTAAAAGACGGATGCCAAGTGCGGAAAACCACTATACAGTAGATAAGTTTAAATGTGAAAAAGCTGGATGATGCCAGTACCTACCGTGGTTGGTTTGGAGTATTTTATTTTCCAGAGACGTGATTTTTGATTGGTAGGCACTGGATAGTGCTTGGAATTCCCTCCTAAGAGCTTCCATTTGAGAATTTATCAAATCAGGATCGTTCAGAAGAACGCGTTTTTCTTTTCCTCCTTCCTCGGAACCCCCTTCAGACAACAACACGAGAAACACAGCCATGATGAATATCTAGGTACCTCCATTTTTCCTGCAATTGTACAAGCCGAGTTCCTTTTGATAAGATTAACATTGGCCTATATATTGTTTCCTTAAGATTATAATACCGAATACTGTAAGAGTCAGCACGAAGTATGCTAGACTAAGTTCGTACTTTGCAAAGTAATTATGTTCGTCTTTGAAACGAGCAATATGTATGCACTAAGTAATATCGCTTGTAGATGTACTTATACACTGTTGAAGAGTTCAAAACTATTTCATGAAACAAATAATCAAATTAAGAAATCTTCGTTTTGAGATTGCATACCGGTATACAGTCGCACATTATCAGCACAAAGTTGCTCTCCGTTGTTGGTAAGCACCAGGCACGGAGCGAAATTCCATGTTATGCCTGTTTAAAGGGTCTCTTGGTTTTCCTTAGAAACCAACATTCGAATATAAAATGGCGAAGTAACACTGTATTAAACGTAATCATAGTCCCAAAAAACACATACAAAATCGAGTGTAGGACAACACGGACCTCCGACAAAAGCGAAGGCAGGATTAGGTGCCATGGAGGAGTAAGCATTGGGTTGTAGCGGTCAGCCGGATTCGATCTCCGGTGGCCAGATAGCTCACTTGGTAAAGCACCCGGGAGCCCGGGGTCCGTTGCATTTTCTCCCTTCCTGTTACATTTGATGCCGTTGACCACCCCTGGAATTGCAGGTGCAAGTCCTGCCAGGAGCAAAGAACCTGGGTTGTGTGTATTCGGGGACAAAGACAATTTAAGGATCGAGGGAGGAGTGTAGCGGTCAGCCGGGTTCGATCTCCGGTGGCTAGATAGCTCACTTGGTAGAGCACCTGACTAGAAATTCCGGGGCCCCGGGTTCGAATCCCGGTCTGGTCCGTTGCATTTTCTCCTTTCCTGTTATAGGGTAATGGATATATTATTTAAAGAGATGGGTGACATTACTAAAGCCCCAGCCACAATGTCACGTTTTGGGCGTCCCGTTTTAAAAACGTAGCAGCACCGCTATACACATAGCGTAAATGAAACGGCTATATACGCGTGGCTATACGTAGATCAATCCTTCATCGATCCCGTTTATATTGGTCTGCACAATACAAACTTGGACAAAAATTCAAACGTAGAAGAAACGAAGAAAAACGTACAGAAACGCACACGATACGCAGAAATACGTAATAAAAACGTAGCTGATGTGTAGAGAAAACGTGAGGGATTTCATTTGTTACGTTTTTGTACGTATGTGTCACGTTTTGATACATTTGTAGGTGGTTGTACGTTATCGCACGTTTTAGGGCAAGCATAGCCAGGTTTCATTACGTTCATGTGTATTGTTACGTTTGTGTACGTCTCGTTACGTATTTGTACGTATAGATCTCTACGTATTATAATGAATTTGATATGGTTTATATCAATTGAAAAAGCAAATATTAGGCCTAACCAGTCTGGTAGCAAAATGTACAGTAAAAGCATGAAATTGGTACATTGTGGTTTGCAATTACACAAACATGTTCTACAGTTAAGAATGCTCTTAAGTTTAGTTAACTTGTACCAAAGAGAAAAAGGGTACCGTTACCTTTATCAGTGTTTAATATTAATTAATACCAATGTATAATTAAACCAAATTTTAGGAAATCTGATTGAAATTATATAAGTATCAAGAAAACTTACCTCTGATGTATTTTCCATAACACTTGTGTTTATTTTCGTCCTTTATCCTCAGCGTCTGAACTCGAACTGAACACTTTTTTACCACCCGGATAAACGTAATTAATCATGGAAAAACGTAGTGGACCTTGGTTCAAACCTACTAAAACCTAGCTATACGGGAGTAAACGTAGTGTATACTGGATGAAACGTGATATATACGTGACGAGACGTACATATATACGTAATTAGTAAAACGGTAACATGATAACTAATAGAAAACCGGATAATCCCCAGCACTACGTAGTAAAACGTAAGCAAACGTTGGAAAACCTAGGAAAACGGACGGACAATTTAAAACGGCACAAATTTGCCACGAAACGTGGCGTGAAACCTAGACGCCGAAACGTGACAGTGTGAGTGGGGCTTAATTAGGTTTGTTAAGCCCCAGTCCCACTTGCGTCCACGTTTTCGGCGTCTAGTTCATCTACGAGGTTATTGAAAAACGTCTAGTTTTCGTGACAGAAATTATTGCCCGCCGTTGTGTTAAAATTTGTTTGTTGTTTAACGTTTTTACTAGGTTTACTTTAAGGTTCCTACTTTTGGTTGTATCTGTTGATACGTTTTTACTACGTATGCTAAGGATTAGTTACCGAGTTGTGTTTGATAGCCATGTATTGGTTACCATGTTTACTAGTGATTCTAGATTACGGTTTTATATCACTAGTTTTAGTACGTTTCTATTCTATCGTATATGGCTTTACGTGTTCTATTCCTGTAGTTAGACTACAATGTTATCTTTTACTTTTTCCTGTATTAGTTTAAAGTTTAGCTAGGTTTGAACCAAGGTCCACTACGTCATTCCCATGATAATTACGTTTTTTTTCCCTACGTAACAATTAAAACCTGTCTTTTCACGGTTTCTCTTACGCATCAGCTACGTTTTTGTTATTACGCATTTCTTACGTGTCGGTTGTACGTTTTTTCTACGTTTTTTTACGTTTTTTGCCCCACGTGTGTTGTTATTTGTGGCTGATGCATATATTATACGGGGTCGGGATGATAGGATTGATCTACGTGTAGGTCACGTGTATACAACGTTTCATTTACGCATCGATTCGTTTTCCTACGTATATAGCGGTGCTGCTACGGTTTTTAAAACGTAGTAAACGGATGCCCGAACACGTGACAGTGGGACTGTGATTTAACGAGACGTATACACACGTAGATAATACCTACACGAACGTAATGAAAACCTGAACTTTGCTTGTCCTAACGTGCATATAACGTACAAACACCTCAAAGCGTAACACATTACAATAGAAAAACGTATTTTGAAAAAGTAACAAAGAATCCATTCACGGTTTCTCTACGCATCAGTCTGCGCTTTCATTACCATTTCTACGTATCGTGTACGTTTTCCTTGTACGTTTTTTCTACGTTGTCATTTACGTTTATTTTTTTGCCCACGTTTGTATGTGCAGACAATATAAACGGAATGTGAAGGATTGATCTACGTATAACCTACTATATAGCCGTTTCATTTACGCATCGATAACGTTATCTACGTATATGCTTTTTAAACGTAGTAAAATGGATGCCCGAAACGTGACAGTGGCTGGGCTTAACGGACTGTCTACAGAGATATGTCGGGATGTTCAATTCCACAGACGGCGAGGCGAAGCCGAGTCTTATAGGAAGGACGTATACAGTGTGAGCGTTTTATTTGTTACATGTGTCGTAAAATATTGGTATGCTTTATTATTTCTAGCTTGAATATATGTAATTGCTAATGATTTCAAATTTTGTGTAATGTTATGATTCCAAGGGTATATATTAATTTGTCAAAAAGTCACAATACAAGGGTTATCTGTGAATTTTATTCACTTTCTTTGCCAGGATGCTTGGAAGTATAAGGGGAGTGTATTTGAACAATGAGCTTCTCTGATTTTCGTCATTTATTGGATATTTTGATAGATGATGCGGGTTAAATTCCAGCAAATGTAACATTAATTTTATTGAACCTCTTTTCAATGTCTGTTAAATGTAAAAATGATGTTCAAATTTCATGTAATTTTAATTCCATTTGCAACCAAAATCCAAAATTGATTCAGTGTTACAGAGCAACGTCGATATCCAACGTTGAAATAATATTGAAATCTGACGTTGCTACAACTTTCACTCAACGTTAAAGAACAACATTGATATCCGACTTTGAAAAGAGATTCAATATAAATATTACATTTACTGGTTGAAATTACATTGATATTAATCCGCATCATGTATTAGAATACACAATGTTCGCTCGGGGAGGTCTGGGGTCTCGCAATATAGCAGATTTTTCCAGGGGTCTCACAATGGGAGAAGTTTCACTTTATAACACTGGTACTATGTCGGTCTTGATTGGAATAAATGACCAGTGATAGAAAAGAATGTTGGTAACAGAAATTAGTTTAGTGATTTTGTAAAATGTTTTTTGGAATTGTTTAAGAGAAAGAGAGGAAAATAAGTTCTATTATTTCTAAGTTTGTCATGTGTAAAGTTTGTCTAAGTTTGTCGCGTGTAAAACGTTGCAATGTTACACAAATCTTGATTTACGCAATATATTAGATCTGTGATAAAATGACCATTCACAGAATATTTATCTTTATACAACAACTTATCATATACCTTATTGTCTTTCATGTTGCACAATGCAGTTATGTGATACCATCTGTCATACCATGTAAACATTTATTGTGATAAGCTACGTGGCATCATCTGCAATACATATTGTTAACAAACATTTTTTGGTTCTTCTTTTACGTTGTTATTGCCCGAAGAAAAATAATAACGATAATAGAATAATTATCATTTGTTCAGAGCAATTTTATGACTTTTTAGAAGATGCAAGAATTTCAGATCATGTTATTTTTTAAATCTAAATTGAACAAACAACGCATGATACGAGTTGTTGATTCTTGTATGGTGGGCAAGGCAATGACCCACAGTACTGCATGCACTGGATAGAACAATTTTTCCGTTGTAATCTTAGCATGCGTGCTCCTTCTGTCATGTATTCTGGTTCTCATCGAGACATTAGATAATCTGTTCCCATAATGGCCACTAAATCGGAAACCGGAAGTAAGTACTTCCGGTGTACTGAACAGCCCAGCCTACGGGACAAGAAGTTTTGGCGGGCCCCATTAAAGCTGCAGTTTGAAAACCAGACACACAGCGCATGTACACATCGTCTAGTGCAATATTTCTTGTAGGGTAAAATTCGTACTCTGCTCCTAGAATTGATCCCGCTTATCGATGGGTCACGTTTTGGAAGTGTTTGGGAAAATCGACTGGGTCGGATCTTGGATGGTGCGGCAAACACAGGGTATTGCTTCACTTCCGGGATTTGTGTATTGTCGTCCATTGATAACCTATACATCGATATTAGATAGCTTATATCTCAAAGTAGCTGTCATGTATGGCATGTAAAACAACGCAATATTGTATAAGTCTTGATTTATATTTCGATGACCTTGATATTCATATTCGATGACCTTGATATGGTAATTGTATACGAAAATCTTGATTTATATTCGATAGCCTTGGTTATATGTGATAAATCTAGATCTTGATTTACATTTGATAATCTTGATATTCATCTTCGGTTTTATATATAAAAATTTTTGCATATAAATATCAAGATTATTGAAAATGCATGTACATCAAATGTGACTAACAAGATTATCGAATATGAATTAAGAGTTATTGCATATAAATCAAAATCTTCGCATATGAATATCAATAATGTCGATCATAAATAAAATGTTTCGCATATAAACACTAAAATTATCGAATATACATGTACATCAAAAGTTTTGCATACTTATCTATTAATAATAATGATTTTCATTCATATAAAGTGTAGATATCGATTCAATATATCCCAGCGAACTAGGAATAAAAGACACCATAGAGTCTTCCATGTCTGCCTCGTACTTGGATATTTTATTGAACATAGACATTGACGGCAAACTAACAACTCAACTTTATGACAAACGGGACAATTTCGTCTTCTCCATTGTCAGCTTCCCATATTCATGTAGCAATATTCCATTATCATCTGCATATGGTGTGTGTGTCTCTCAACTTATTCGATACGCAAGAGTTTGCTCTGCGTATGATCAATTTTTGAATTTTTGTTATAACGATTTAGTTTGCCAGTATGGTATATAGATATCACAATTATCGAATATAACTCAAGATTTTCGGATATAAATCAAGATTTGTGTTTACACGTAAAAGAATCATGCAGGTGGGTGGGTGATGATTGATAAAATGTCGAAAAATAATATATATATATATATTAAATTCCTAGGGTATCACAAAAATGGTGCATCATATTTACATGTCTTTTATGCATTTTCGTATTGTACACCAGTAATAAAAAATGTAGAATCTATTTTAAAAATAGATCACTTATTTTCAATTGCATGTTGCTCAGGCAGAAAATTATAAAATTCTAAAACACGTGTTTGTCCTACTGTTGATTTTGTATCCCTGATGGGATTTATGAGATTGGTCACTGTTCTTTATCTTATTTTTACATTACTATGTTATATAGTTCCGTGAAATATCACTCACCGTTGTATACAGTACGAGTGCCATTCACCGCTGGGCACGAGTTCTTTCCCCATATTATGTAAGTATCCCCTGTTAATATATAATCACATGATACATTATTCAAAGCGTATTTCAAACTTTCAGTAACTCTGTGAATCAGGAACTTTACGATAGCTTCCGCTCTATCCATAATAGGTCTTACATGGTTTTTGCCTACTTTTGACCTAAATATTCTTCATGCAATAGCATGACAAAAGTTACTATTCGCAAGATTCTAAATATTATTTGGTAGCATGACAAAAGGTTCTTTATATTCCCCAGTATAGCATGACAAAGGTCACAATTCGGAAGGTTCACAGTCGCAAGGTTCACAGTTAAGGGCACTTGCTACAAACAAATCAAACTTTTCTTTTTTTCAGATATCTCTGTTCAAAGTGTGAATAATTGAACAAAACACAGTGTTTACTGACTATTTGTTTCCCGGGCTTTTCCGTACATAGACACTGTCTCGGTAATCGCTTGATTTCTTTCCAATGTATATTGGTTAAAATCATTCTCGATGCATCATGTTTGTAAATAAGCAACAATGAATATTCTAGAATAAGAAAACTTTCAATCTTGCCAGAACTTTACCGAGAACTGAAAATTGGAACTCTTCAAAAGAAGGTTAAAAATGTTTAGCAAGTATCTTCAAGTACGCATAATTTGGAGATGTTTGCCCTATGTGTCGCTGAGGCAGTAGCGTAGCTTACATACATGTATGGACTTACGGATAACGGGGGGGGGGGGTCAGAAATGTGATCAGAAAATTCAGAGCATTCGACTCAGGTGACCTAAACATTCGAGAACACTTTTCTGCGACTAATCCATCTTTGTTTGCATAAACCAAATGAAGAAACACGGACCGACAACGTATATATACCGCTTCCGGAACGATGTGGCAACATTATCACCTCTGCTTAATTGTGTCGTCTGCCTGCGTTAGCGGAGGCGACATATAGGATCACTTTATTCGTCGTCGTCGGTGTCGGCGTCACAAATTTCTGTCACATTTTTCTCAGAAACCACATAGGTCAGCTTCCTGATATTTGGCACAGAGCATAAGTATGGACAACTGTATCTGTAACGCAGTTCCAATCTGCCGCATGTCAACTTCCTGTTGACGCAACTTAGAATATTTTTAACATAGACAAATTTTTGTCACATTTTCCTCAGGAACCACACAGGCCAGCTTCTGATATTTGGCAGCAGAGCATCAGTATGGACAACTGTATCGTGTAACGCAATTTCCAATCTGCGGCAAGTCACTTCCTGTTTGACGCAACTTAAAATATTTAACACTGACAAATTTCTGTCACATTTTCTTCAGGAACCACACAGGCCAGCTTCCGATATTTGCACAGAGCATCAGTATGGAGATCTGTATCGTGCAACGCAGTTCCAATCTGCCACATGTCAACTTCCTGTTTGACGCGACTTAGATATTTTTAACATGGACAGATTCTGTCACATTTTTCTCAGGAACAACACGGCCAGCTTCCTGATATTTGGCACAGAGCATCAGTATGGAGAACTGTATCGTGTAACGCAGTTTCCAATCTGCCATATGTCACTTCCTGTTTGACGAACTTTAATTTTTTTGACATAAACAAATTTGTCACAAAGTAATGACTGAGGACCTGAGAACTTTGAAATTAAATATTGTCTTTATTTCAGATAGAATCTCACAAATGCATTTCATAACAATATCTCATCTTTCATCTAATTCATCAATTAGAATATTGCATTGTCATTCTGATAAACTTGAACAGAACTGAATTCTGACAAAAAAATTATAATCATATACTTTTTTGCTATGATGGTGCTTTAAATGATGAAGTAATTTTTCAAATGAAATTAGAAGTAGGCAGGCGACACATGTCTTCCCTGGAAGACTTACCACTAAGTTTAAAACATTCAAAAGACAATCACATCAAATCCAAAAAATGCCAAAATGATGTGGATGCTTGAGCATCCGAACATGCATGTAAACTACGCCACTGGAATCTACTAAGACAAATTGTACTTATCATGTCATCAGAAAGTGGATTAGATGAAGAATATGTTTGAACCTCAGTTGTAATTTTGAAATTCTTCGTTATTCTATCCCATTAGAAAGATAAAGATTGGTGAATTAAAAGACAGATGCTAATAAAGTTAGGGGAACCAGTACACAGTAGTAGAGGAGCTGGATGATGCCAGTACCTACCATGATTGTTTTGGAGTATTTTATTTTCCAGATACGTGATTTTTGATTGGTAGGTAGCCTGGGCATTGGACAGTGCTTGGACTTCCCTCCTAAGAGCTTCCATTTGAGAATTTATCAAATTAGGATCATCCAGAAGAATGCGTTTTTCTTTTCTTCCTCTCTCAGAAACCCCTTCAGACCGCAACACGAGAAACACAGCCATGATGAATATGACGGTACAGGATCTAGGTATCTCCATTTTTCCTGCAGTTTTACAAACCGAGTTCCCTTTGATAAGATTAACATTGGCCTATATATTGTTTCCTTAAGATTAAAATACCGAATAAGAGTTAGCACATCGTATGCTAGACTAAGTTCGTATTTTGCTTAGTAATAATGTTTGTCTACGAAACGAGCAATATGTATGCACAAACAACTTTGCGGAAGAGTAATATCACTTGTAGATGTATTTATATACTGTTAAAGAGTTCAAAAATATATCATGAAACAAATAATTAAATTAAGAAATTTTCGTTTTGAGATTGCATATATACAGTCGCACATTATCAGCACAAAGTTGCTCTCCATTGTTGGTAAGCACCAGGCACGGAGCGGATTTCCATGCTATGCCGGTTTAAAGGGTCTCTTGGTTTTCCTTGGAAACCAACATTTGAATGTGATGGGTAATTGATATATTATGTAAAGAGGTGTATGACTTTAAAATTTAACGATATTCTAAGTACCATAAAGACTCTTAGTTGACGTAAGCATAAATTAATAGCTAGAAACAATAAACTATGTAAACAAAATCATATAATATCTTCAGGCTCTCTCTTATGTGCAACCGTGATTAGATTATTGAGTGAGACCTCTGGGTCAAGGAAATATAGGTTTATAGTGAGGAGCGGTTCTCTCTTGATTGTATATAATGCATGTTAAATGGAGATTCTATAGTTACTGTCAATTCTTGCCGATTTATGGCCTCTCTAAGACAGTATCGAAAAGTGAAATTATTGTTTCAGAAGTAAAGAAAGGAACTTATTTGATTGTTCTAAAACTCTCTGTAACAATTGTGTAACGCAATACGTTGTGTGTTTTACCTTTCATTGTAACCTAGTCATTAAATACATGTACAACTTTAACATGTATATTTATTCTTGAAACTTGAATGTGCATAGTACGTTATTCTAAATTTTAATACATACAATATTTTAAATTATAAAAAGTCTTAGATTTGATGACTATGTGTATTTAAAAACAAATTAATTCCACCTTTAATTATTGATCTATTTGCGATTTAGATGGGATAGCCCAAATACACGTAGGTCAGAATTAGTATCTGGTCACAACAAAATTCCCGTTATGGATGTTGTTCCTACCAGAATAGGTATATCTGTACTTATACCTGTTACAGTATCTAACCAGATCTATGCTACCAACAGGCTTTTTGTTTTCCCTTTTCGACCAATATCCATGAATATCAAGGGTATACTAAAAAAAAGCCAATGTATCATATGTGAATACAACATACATGTACCGGTAGGTCTCGTTGTAGTAGATTCAATGGCGGCACAATATAGGTATTTCTTATTGTTAATGGGTAACACAATTGAACAATATATAAAACTATAAAACTGTAAATGTAGAAGTACAACTAAATCACTGTTATTTTGCGGTTTTTTTATTTTCTAATAGAGTGTCACATCTCGTTTAAAGTCAAAATGTGTGCAGGAGGTATCATATATGAATTACACGTTTCAAATCAACATACATACATATGTACATTTTTTATGACTTTTCAACACTTTATTCACCTTTCCTCACAATAGATTAAAGACAATATTTTTGAAATCATAGACATTTGCTTCTTCAGCCAAAAAAAATTTTTTTTTAAAATAAGAAATATTCATATATATAGTGATCAGTCATTAAAACAAGAGGCCCATGGGCCACATATGGGCACATCGCCTCCCCTGAGCAGAGTTGCTTCACTAAGAGAGCAGTAGTGTTGGGGATTTAGAATGTAACTTCGTGGACAAATCTCTAACCTATGTGTCGGTGGACGCATTATCTCTCTGAACTAATCTTACGAATGTACTCATATCAGGAAGCTTTCAAGGTTAATACATCGCGACTCTTCTGGTTCAATGAAAAAGATTTTTTAAAGATTTCTCTATATATCTGCTAATGTAAAACTTTGATACCTAATTGGGGCTCATCTATCCCGAGTGTCATAATTTGAGACAAACTTGAATCTCCACTATATACAGGAAGATTCATATAATTTCAGCTTTCCTGTGCCAGTCTGGTGTCTTGAAGAAGAGATTTTTTAAAGACTTTTCCCTATATATCTGCCATGTAAAAACTTCTGATCCCATACTTGGTGGCCGTGACCATCGTAACCCCTGGGGGTTCATGGATTTGGACAAACTTGAATCTCCTCTATATTCAGGAAGCTTCCAGGATAAATTTCAGGCTTTCCTGGCTGTGTAGTTCTTGAGTAAGAAGATTTTTAAAGATTTTCCCTATATAAATCATATGTAAAACTTTGATCCCCTATTGGTGGCCCCATCGTACCCCCGGTGGTCAATGATTTGGACAAACTTTGAATCTCCTCTATATCAGAAGCTTCCATATAAATTTCAACTTTCCTGGCAAGTAGGTCTTGATAGAAGAATTTTAAAGATTTTCCCTATATAATCATATGAAAAATTTTGATCCCCTATTGTGGCCTCATCGTCCCCCGGGGGTCATGATTTGAACAAACTTGATAATCTCCTCTATATCAGAGAAGATTCCTATAAGAATTTCAAGCTTTCCTGGCCCAGTGGTTCTTTGATCAGAGAAGATTTTTAAAGATTTTCTCCTATATAATCATAATGAAAAAATTTTGATCCCCTATTGTGGCTCGTCCCCTCCGGGGTCATGATTTGAACAAAGCTTGAATCTCCTCTATATCAGGAAAAATCCATATAAATTTCAGCTTTCCTGGCCCAGTGGTTCTTGAGAAGAAGATTTTTAAAGATTTTATCCCTATATAATCATATGTAAAATTTTGAATGCCTATCTTGTGGCCCCATCGTACCCCTGGGGGTCATGATTTGAACAAACTTGAATCTCAGCTCTATATCAGGAAGATTCCATATAAATTTCAGCTTTCCTGGCCCAGTGGTTCTTGAGAAGAAGATTTTTAAAGATTTTCCCTATAGATATCATAATGTAAAATATTTGATCCCCTATTGTGGCCCATCGTATCCCCCGGGGGGTTCATGATTTGAACAAACTTGAATCTCCTCTATATCAGCGAATTGCCATATAAATTTCAGCTTTCCTGGCCTAGTAGGTTCTTGAGAAAAAGATTTTTAAAGATTTTTCCCTATATAATTCATATCGGAAAACTTTTGAATCCCGCTATGTGGCCTCCATCGTCCCCCGGGGGGTCATGATTTGAACAACAACTTGAATTCTCCTCTTATATTCAGGAAAAATCCATATAAATTTCAGCTTTTCCTGGCCAGTGGCTTCTAAGAAGAACGATTTTAAAGATTTTCCTATACTATATCATATGTAAAAAATTTTGAATCCCCTATTGTGGCCCATCGTACCCTGGGGGTCATGATTTGAACATAACTTTGAATCTACCTCTAATATCAGGAAGCATTCATATAAATTTCACTTTCCTGGCCCAGTGGTTCTTCGAGAAAAGTAAGATCTTTTAAGATTTTCCCTATAATAATCATATGTAAATATTATTTGATCCTCTCTTATTGTGGCCCATCGTACCCCCGGGGGTCATGGATTTGAACAATATGAATCTCCCATATATCAGGAAGCTTCCATATTAAAATTCGAGGAAGATTTTTAAATCGACTACCACCGCTATTTTTGCATATTTCGTGATTATCTCCCCTTTGATCGGAGGCCTGGTTCTTCATTTGAACAAACTAGAAAGGCCGCCTATACACCCAAGACATGATGTGTACCAAGTTTGGTTGAATTTTGCCACAGCGGTTTCTTGAAGAAAGAAGTTAAAAAGTGACAAAGTTTAAACGAATACAACAAGCGACGTCGACGACAGACAACGGACAATTTTTGATTCAGAAAAGGCTCACTTGAGCCTTCGGCTCGTGAGCCTAAAAATTAACAAAGTTCTGATTCTATGCACAAGTGCTTGGAAATTCATATCCAATCGATGCTGGAGTTCCTTGGTGATAATATCTTTGCAGTCTTTGGTGAGCAGATCTTCCAACATTATGTAGGAATTCCCATGGTCACGAATTGTGCTCCTTTGTTAGCTGATTAGTTTTATATTTTTACAAGGCAGAATTTTTTCAAAAGATTCTACAGGAGAAAAATCACTAGCTGTGGCCTCTAACTCAACATTTAGAGACATCGACGGCGTTTTATCTATCAATACTCATTTTCATTCTTATGTCGATTCGATATATCCCAGTGAACTTGAAATAAAGGACACCACAGAATCTTCCATGTGTGCTTAGTACTTAGATATTTTATTGAACATAGACATTAACGGCAAACTTACAACTCAACGGGATGATTTCACCTCATATTTATGTAGCAACATCCATCATCACCTGCATATGACGTTTATATCATTTAATTTTATTTCACGTGATCACCTAGCGCCGATTCTCATTGGTTAAAACACCTTTCCAGAACTGAGGTGATTTTTCGATCAACGTACCTGAACAACAAATACAGTCTAATGAACATTATTTTGTTGTTGTAATATAAAATTAAATGATAAGAAATAAATCTTATATTTTTTCGGGTGATATGCAGGTTATCACCGAGATTTTAGACGGTAAAACTTTTCATCAATGCGCTTCGCGCATTGATGAGTTTTACCGTCTAAAATTCGGTGATACCTGCATCCCCCGAAAAAATATAAGATTCATTTCTTATGTCTCAGAGCTTGTTTTGCATATGATCAGTTTTTATATCGAGGCAGGCTTCTGATCAACAAGTTGATGTTGCGGGATTTCAGCAGTCACGTTTAAAGTAAGCATTTCGTAAATTCTATGGTCTTATAACCATCTAGTTTGCCAATACAGCTTGCCATTGGGTTCACGTTCACATTGTTCTGAGATGTTACATATTTCTGTTAAAAACATGTAAACCATATTTTCTCGATCGGTTACGGTCGTGTTACATATACATTTAATCAACGTTAGATAACAATGTACAACAATTATGGGTGAGCTTTTTGAAAAGATTAAAACCAGATTCGGACTTTTGTTACCCTGAATTGATAGCGGCAAGCCCTCTTCAATTTTTCTAAATGCACCCTGTAAATAGTTCATCTGACTAATAGTCTGTCAGCAATTTATGGGGGAAAATATTAGAGACTGTAAAAATTATTAAAATCAAACCTGTCATTCCTATGTATGAGTCTAACGAGACATGATAATTTAACATGCTTCGGGGTCTGCCGTTACATGAGCAATCAGATCCTTCAAATTATCGCAGATTATATACACAGGAAAACCATCAGATCACATCACAATCTCTAATTGATTTTCAATTGCTGATAAATTGGTAGAGTCTGTGTGGTATTTGTGGATTTTGATTTTCAATTTTGTTGATACTTCACCACAGACTATCACTGTATAGGTATAATCAAAATGCCAAAATTCGACTTAGACAAGATATCTTTGCAATATTGGGGAATTATTGTACAATTTCATTCATTTCTTGTTCAAGAAACGAAATTGTATCAGTTTGTAGATAGCATGACGTGGACTCCATCATGGCACTTAGTTTTTACGCGTGTCTCTGTTTATAAAAATACCGATGCACTGTTTTGGTACTTGTTTTGTGTTTTGGCATCAAGACATTTGAAAGAAAAGGAAACTTTAAGTTTTACGGTTCTAAATGTATTGAAAATATAAGGTAATGAAGAATTATTCGAGACTGTTGTCACATGATAAAAACTTTAAGGGGATACTAGGCAGCATGTCACGGGGAACTGGTGACCTCGTTAAGGTTGACTCAGGTGTGCAGAGATCATCAATATGAAGTACCATAAATAGTGTGGACAAGTGAGGACCATAAAAGAATATTTGTGTAAAAATACAGAAGCCTGAGACCCATACGATACACCTGCGGCCATCAAATTCCGCCATGTAAAGATCACTGAGTATAATTATTGAAGAAAAGAAGGGTGACTGTAGCTTTGGTCTGTCTTCGTTATCTCAGTTTTATTGACTTCTTCGGTACCCAGACGAATTTTCATTTTGATTTATTTCCGCTGCAGTTTGCGAAATCCCTATCTCAAAAACGATATAGTAGGGCCGGTGTAAATGTAGTGCCTTCCGGTATGTTTGATGAAAAATATTAAAATTGCACGAAATATACATATACACTGTAACATTCACTTTAAAAAGAAAGGGGAAGCCACTGAGATGACACTCGTTTAGGTTCCCAGCTTTTTAGGAGATAAAGATAGATAATGGAAAACGATTTCAATAGAACAGAGTATTTACTAATGGTTCAATGTCAAATTTGAATTACCTGGTGAGTTTTTAAATCATTGATTTAAGAAAAAAGAGCGCCTTTGAACAGATGAAAGTAAGTAAACTGTTGAACTTAGTTTGATCTTGAATTTAACACCTGGGAATCGCATGTTCCCAGAGCTGTAAATTTACTGGTAAAACTGATATTTGAAGATTTTGGCAAATATATACTTTTTTCCCGTTCACACCTTCGGTCAAATTTAGAACCATTATTCGCACCCTTAAACGAAAACAAATATGCTCTTTATCAAGAATTAAAACACGTTTGTTATCTACAAGCCATAAACCTTGGTCTTCAATTGGTCGTAATCGAGCCAAATACTTGTTTAATGAATATATATGAAAGTTAGGCAAACGCCGATATACTCTCATTGACTTTTAAAACATGCCCAATAAATTACCACGGGGAATATTTGCTTAACATACGAGGTCTATTGAGTTGTCTGTATTGTAGATAAAGTATAGGAATAACCGCCGAATTACGGCTAAATTGCTTCAAATTTGAGTGTGTATTAACTTTCTGAAGTAGCCATTTTCTGCCAGATCTTTGCGAGGCAGGAGAGCGATTCGAGTGAAAGTAAATGCCTGAAATGACAAATATATGGCAGTTTTTTATCTTTTATATACCAATCTGTTAAAAAGAGATTTATGAAGAGAATAAAACAAAGACGTATCATTTTGGAGTAAAGTAAGATTAAGGATCGGCCGATCTGCACATTTTACTTGATTCAAGTTAGTTTTCTTGTTTTCAGAATGTAAACAATGTGGTCACGGTTTTTGTGTAAAATTCAAATTAAGGAAACTTTTATACTCTGAAGCATTTGTTTTTCACTTCTTCATGTGGCATTAAAACATCTCTGGAAAATCCTTTTGTGGCCACAAAAAAGGCATTATTTAATACATATGGTTAACCATCCACGTACGAAAGAATCATATACTTTATATGGCACTAATAGAGGGCGGAGTAAAAAGAGCCCTGCGTCCGTGTATAACCGGACTTAGTGGGTACATTTGATGCCGGCGAATTTGATGTTCCGCTGCACAGATCAAAACTTTAACGCGTTAGAATTCTTAAAAATTGTCGTGTTTATTCGCAAGATTTTTTAAACATCCCGATATAGTAGAGGAATACGATCTTAGATACACTGTACTGCGCTGTTATGTTGTATCTGAATAATTTTTTTTGTTCAAAGTCAATAATCTCAACATTTAAATCCATTGCACACAATTGTAAAGTAGGCTTTTGTGAATGCAATGTTTGTCAGCAACATTTTTGATTTCTTCCCATCGTCAGTTTTCTTTGGTAAGTGCATGTTACCTGTACACTTGGGGTTTCGGTTGATATTCATTATTTTTTTTTTTTATTTATGAAGTCTGAAAATGTTGATTTTTATACGGCATACTTGAAATAAAGATCTTTTTGTTGTTGAAAATTCAATAGTGAAATATATTTATTCAAAAATTCTTCTGGATTTAAAAAAAAAATTGGATCCTATTCTTTAAAGTTTAAATTATCATTCAAATGTATAAAAGAAGTAAGAATATATCTTAGGGAATGAAATGATAACAAAAGAAAACACTAGATTTACAAAATGCATATAAACTTCCTGCTTATTCTTCATTCATACAAAAGAATAATAAAAGTAGATACTTTGTTACATTTACTAGCTGAAACTTTCTTTATTCAAGAGTCAGAACGGGCGAGCATTGGTAAAATATAAAATGTCACCAATATTTGTGTATTCCTTTTGAATTTTTTTTTTTTTTTTTTTTTTT
>CAJDSM010019832.1:0-15700 GCA_903981925.1 Ostrea lurida
AACATAGAAATAAATGAGAAACATCGATACTAGATTGTTTATTTATAGTGCATACAAGTAAGTAGGAATTCAGATGCAGAGCGTTCACAATAAAGAGCAATTTACTCCTAGGGATAGAAGATGATTGGCCATAGTCAGCACATATAAAAAGAAGATCAGTTGCAAAATCCTAGCCAGAGAATATCAAGAAGAACAAGTTCGTGCGAAGGCTACATATGAAAAAAAATATCTAGAAAATCGAATTAATTCGAGTAAGAGTACAAAGAAAATTAATAATCTAATTCAGAATCATCCGCACGTACAATGCTAATGATAAAAACATAAGACATGATTGTGTTAATATACACATGATACCTATTTCATAAAGTATAGTTAGAAACAAGATTACCTTTCAATCCAAAGTTATTATTTCATGTGAAACCAAACGTTTTCCAGAGATTAACGGAGATCAGGAAAATGTGAACCGTAAATTAATCCTAAATGAAAATAATAAATCAAAATATGACAATCCCCTAGAACACAGCATACTAGCATTCCTCTGTGAATAGGTTACTAAACGCGTTATTGCTGTTGGGGAAAGATACAGAATTTCTTTTTGAAGCTTGTCTTGGTGGTAGGATATGGCCTGTATAACTGCTCCTTGTCTGTCCCACCAATACATGATTTTATCCATGATCAATTACGCTGTGTATAGGTGAAGCCTTCAAGTATCTCCACGTAGTAAAATTTGTGCCGCGAAGCTGAAATTTATGTGGATCCCAGCCCAAATCAGGATACTGAGATTGTATCTAAGCAACACCAATATCACCCAAATATCGACAACAAAGGTAGAATATCTTTATACATTTATATCAATAAAGTTACTCAAAGCGCACGTAAAGCGTTTCACATAATAACTGCAGATACAACAGGCAGATTCATCCTAATAAACATATTATGACAAGCACATAAATATTCAATTCAAACTGAAACACAGAATGTATTTACCTAATACAAAAAAGGCCGAAAGTTAACATTGTGACAACGTAATCATAATCCAAAAAATACATATCAAAATCGAGTGTAGGCAACCACGGAACACTCACGACAAAAGCGAAGAAGGATCCACGATGCCATCGTGAGCGAGTAGTCGCGCCTCTGCATGACCGTTCACACCGCGTTGAGCCCTTTATCGATAATAAAGTAACCGGGACATTACCCCTACAGGTAGTCAAACTTTCTGTAAGGAAAATGACAGGTCTAAGCAAAGGGCTATGAAACACAATCAGTCCACATATGACTTCGTGATAAGTTGTACAATCGCAAACCAAAGTAGCGTACATCATGATCGAACAAGACATCTAATGCGAATGAATGACTATAAGACGAGAAGTCGATTATAACCCTGCGAGAGCCATCAAATTTTTGTTAGTTCAGAAATTGCCTCCGCTTTAAAAAGACCGCCATACGCATAGATATGCTACATTGCGCTAATCGAAAGTCACACTGGGAAATATACACACCAAATAGCAGCATGATAGTAGGTATATTACTCACATAGAATCAAGGAAAGTGTGGACGATGTGCAAAAGTCAAAAGTCTCACGCTTAGTCATATAAATGTAAGTGTCAGTCTGCCACTTAGAGTCAATGTTAAGTAAAATCCATACTATGATAGACGAAATGTCAGATTCGTGTTAGGGTGTTCCTTTATAGTCGAGTGTCGTGTCGACGATAACATCAAAAATGGACCCAGAATGTGAAAAACTGACTGATTTGTTAAAATTGATAGCACTATCATCTAGAATATCACCTAATATGTTACAGGTTGAAGGACACGGCAAGTTTTTTGTTTTATATTCCCGTAACCAGGTTTCTGTAAGCAAACTTCTTAGCTTCATATGGCCACTACAAAAATAAGGTCCTGCGCAGATTAACGGGGGCACAAATTAGTGCCCATAGAATTACCCTACGGATGGTTGGAAGACCTGGGTCTCCAAAAGACATACATAAACATAATATTATCTATAAGAAACCCAAGCATAATAAATTATACAACAGGTAGAGTTGCTTATAAGCTTTGCAACATATATATTTCCTATGAGCTATACAACAGTTAGATTTCCATAGAATTACTAGTATACAACAGGTAAATTATACAAGAGGTGGATTTCTTTATCAGCTATACAGCAAGCATATTTCCCTAAGAGTTATGCATAAAATTTCTCCCATGAGTTATACAACAGGTATATTCCTTTTATGAACACCTCCTATCAGTGACTTATGTACAAGTAACATGTTAATTCATTTCCCCCTTAATGGACATAACTTCAAGTAAAACTTTGGTTGTGTGACGTGTGTTTGAAGACCTAAACACCTAAATATTGTCTCTCCCTAAATATTTCTCGGAATTATTCAAAGCGATTTTGTAACTCCATAGATTAGAAAACAAAGATTTTGTGGCTTTATATGTACGCATTATGAATTATATTTTTTGTGGAATAATTTGTAGCATATATTCAAATATTTCCATCGTTCTTACTTCTATCTTTCGTGAGGTATGTCTTCAGATAATAGATAATTGAACAAAAACGGCACTCGAAAATACAAGTTTCTGATCGTTGGGAATCAAGATACATATTTTGTTAGAAACCACTCTGATTGCCCACACAAGTACTCTGAAGTAGATATGAAGAGCATGCTTGGGTTTCTTATAGATAATATTTATGTAGTCTTTGGAGACCATGTCTTCCAACAATCTGTTGGTATTCCTATTGGCACTAATTGTGCCCCCTTATTGGCAGACTTGTTTTTATGTTCATACGAAGCAGAATTTGTTCAAAAACTGTTACGGGATAAAAACAAGAAACTTGCCGTGTCCTACAACCTTATATATTGGTATTCATGTACAACTTTTGTTTTATACATGTACAGTTACATAAAATGTTTGAATTTATCTAATTCATGTGTGGAATAGTCTTTTTTCAAATTCTACATGATATTGATTTCTTTTAAAGAAAAATTAATAAATAACTTCCAAATGACTGAAATGAGAAGAAATTAAAATGCAACTGAATATACTGCGTACAACTATACATATTCGAGTATATTCAGCAATAGCATACATCATAGCAATGAACAAAACACGCATGACCATTTGGAAATAGGGAACTACACCGTCTTATCCCTAAGGAGCAAACCATCCATGGTAAATGAATATGACGAGGAATGTGATATTATTTCATGCAGTTTTTCACATTCATTTTCCAATATGTCAAACCCTAACGTCGAAGAGTTGAATATCGTGATAGAACCAGAATGTTTTATAACCTTATTTCAAGAGGACAAAGGTCCTGAAGTTATATACATGTATAACAAATGGGAAAAGGAAACTAAATCCAAGTATTATCAAACCAAAATCAAGCAAATGGTGATGGCGATACAGAGTGTTAATTATGTCCTGGAATAGAGGAATTTCGTGTCTAATACTCCTTTGAACAAAGAGGAGGTGCTCTTTATTTAAAAAAAAATCCAATATGAACATATAAATATGTACGTTTGTATGTTGCATCAAGTTTTATGGTAAGATAAATATTGACTTTAATACATGATTGATTAGGCGTCCACACAATAAATTGTGGCTTAATTTATGTCTCAAAAACTAATATGAGAAATCATGTCAAATTCAGTACACTGGAATCCAAAAATGCACAATTGTAGTTTATGATAATTTGAAAATTTGAAAAACCTAAGCACACTCCGTTGAGGGAAATTGAGATGAAAGTCCACCTCATCTCCATGATGTATTGCATAATTTTGAGACAAAAGATATGTTGCCATCTATAATATACCGTCAATAACGCCTTTTGTTTTTATGAACACTGATGAAGTCACGTTGGTGGCAATGTACAACATACGTCATGACTTGTTATGTACAGAATGGAGGGTAACGTGGGTATACGTGTTCTACGTCTCAATACAAATAATAATTATATGTACTTCGGTAACACACAAGGTCATGTAGAACAAATTATGGATAAATATTATTGAGATGAAGACCTGATTATATTTTACAATATATATTGGCGAAGTAAACAATGTGTTATTCATAATCATAGTCCTAAAAACATATACATGTATACAAAGTCGAGTGTAGGGCAACACGGGCCTCCGATAAAAGCGAAGGCAGGATCAGGTGCCATGGAGGAGTAAGCATCCTCTGCTGACCGGTCACACCCGCCGTGAGCCCTTAGTCGAAACAAGGTAAACGGGATTACCCGTTATCAAATCTAGTACGAAAATGACAGTCTAAACAATGACAGTGAAACAATGACAGTGAAACAAATCAGTCAACATATGGCTTAGTGATAATTTGTACTCGCAAACAATGTCATTAGAGCGGCCGTAGAATTTGCGAAATGATAACTTTAAACGAGAATTGTATCATCATAATGAATATACTTCCGGAACTCATGAATTGGTTGCGCAGAATTATTGATTTTTTAATTGAAATGAAGCTTGTAAACATTGGTGGGGATTTCGGACACGTTTTTAAAGTTCAAAATCGCGTAAAATCTGTAATTGAAATTTGCAGAATATTGAATTGTTTTATTTGATATTATGGTCATCGAATGCTTACATGAAATATTAAGTTTTGTCTTCATCACGATTCTCGTTAAACCTGTGCATTCTGATTAGAAGACTGCAACGTAAACAATTGGTAAATTCAGTTATTCTACAAATTTTACATGTTTTAAAGATATCAATATATTGCAAAATATCTATTATATAAATTATATGATCTTTGTTTGAAATATTTTCTATATTTTGAAATTACCTGAATAAATAGTAATTTATTTCATTTTACACAAAAACGTACCTGTATAATCAGATATATTGGCATTATCACAAATACATATTTCCTTTCAGGACTCTCATTGCGCTTGATTTTTGTGTTTAATATTCCAGAATTTCCCCGGTGTAGCAAACCCATTAAGAAATCAATGTATGTTCCATGCTTCCTCGTGTAATTTCGAGAAGGTGGTACGCAGAGTTGTCTAATGAAAATATCCTTGCAAATTACCATTTGTACACATTTAATATTTTGTGACGCTTATCAATTTGTCCTTGCCTATTATTGTTTTTTGTGAATTTGTTTTTGTTATGAGGCAACCGATTAGTAACCATAATTCATCACCACCAGTAATGTGGTTATAAATTAGACATCTTAGATAAAAGAAATATATCTTTATTTTGTTTGACCTTTATGCAAATATTATAACATTGAATGAATATAATAGATATTTATTTTCATGCATGTAATCACTTTTCAAGAAAATATTTTAAGAAATATATCGTTAACTCATTATTATACTATTTTTAGAAATATATCGTTAACTCATTTCAATATGTAGTAGTTCAACTTCTTTGTATCAAAACTGTAGTCTGAAGACAACGCAGATTAAATATGGTTGGCGTACCCATGTTATGTTAGCCCATGTGTGTGATCGCCCCAAATCACCTAATAAGGATAATACACAGTACCTTTATTTATTGAAGAACTTTGTTAATTTCAACAAGCCTACATGTAAGTGCTGCATTCTCCATTCAAATGCAGATGGGCGGTCGTATAATCACTCTCATATACAATGCAAAGCAGTCTGTATGTAGCATTATTTAATTTCTCAAATCCACTGCCATATAGCGACCACGAGCAATTAGTTTTTGCTATGATGAGTCAGGTTGCATCGTACTAAACATATCTCAATCGTCCTCTCATTTTTTTTATTTATCTAGATACTCAAGACACAACACCAATGCTGAGGAATAGTGCAACTTCATCAACTTCATTAACGTTGTCCAACGTTGTTTTCATTGTCTTGGTAGCATCACTGGTTTTAGTGGTTATCCTGAGCATTTCCTGTATATGTTTTATAGTAAGGTAATGATATCTGTTATCAAATCAATTCTGTATTTTTTTATTTGTCCGTCTGTTTTTCCGAAAAAACTTTAACCCTGGCAATAACTTTTTGAATAGATAGTAATAGAGCTTTCATATTTCTCACGTTTATTCGTTGTGACAAAGTCTTTCTTTGGTATCAAAAGTGTTTACCTCGTGACCTTGACCTTAGGGTTGACCTGCAGACATTTATTTTGAAATGGTTCGTGATATGACTTTTATGAGCCTCATGTTCACTCCTTTTTTAAAAGTACTTTCTGTAGGTCATGTATCAATGATATTAAGCTTTATTCTACTTTTGAATACATAAACTTTGGCCATAACTTTTGAACGAGTAAAAATAGAGCTTTCATATTTCACATGCCTCTTCCGTTATCAAAGTGTTTCCTATGTGACCTTGACCTTGGGGTTTGACCTTTTGAAGAACGTTAACCTTAGTCATTAGTAACTTCGTTGCAATTCGGAGGCCTCAGTGTTTCACAAGCACTCTTTGTGTGATATATCAATGAAAATGTTTGAAACAAAAGTTATAAAATTGAGATTGTTACATATGAATTCATATGGAAGGAGAAGTTACAAAGTGGCACAAATCAAATGCCGAGGCATTTTAACAAAGACTCCAGAAATTTGATGTTTTTGCTCTGCCTTTTCAAGAATGTGACTGCACATGAAAGTAAGATTTAGTGTTTAGTTAACATTACGAAAATACATGCATGAATATACATGCATTTATTTTCATTATATTTTTCTGTAGACGAAATTTGAAAAGAGGGACAAACTCAGCTAAAAGTAAGTGTCCTAATGTTTTATTAAATAAATAAAATTCAATGTAGTCATTCTTTCCTTAACATTATGAACAGTTGGATACAAAATCTAGTTATCAAATAATGCACAATCAAAGAAGTAAGCCCAAAAACGGAATCACTCATTTATGAGGTCTTCCTAAATTTCGAAATTTGTTGATTACGGGTAATGGACCCATATATCGTTAATAACATTCAAAGTAGCACATCTTTTTCTCATCCCATTGTCTTTTGGAATATGACGTAAACATCTGTCACTATATTTCTCCAGTGATTGGAATTGTAAACATAAATTTTTCCGATTACTCACCAACTTTAGATCCAAATTTGCTGATTAATAAGCTCTAAAGAGCATTTATCAATGTTGTAATAATAAATTGACCATTAAATGAGGTGATAGGCAGTAATATGTACCTATCTATGACAAATTTCACAATATATAGAAAGTTTATGAAATTTCAAAATCATAATTCTTTGAAATAAATAACGTTTATAAGATTACAAATTTGTAATAGCGATTAATACTGTATATTTGTACAATTATTGAATTGGTTAATATGTTATGAATAAAGAGTGACATCAATTCTAACTACCGTTTAGAAACAAAGAACAGCGAGGAGATATCCGAGACTGCGGAACAAAATCCAGATTCCCATTCATACCTAACCATCAGCGAAAGATCATTTCGTCTGTATGCCGATGTTCACTACAACGAAGCGGAGGAAAGGAAGAGTTTAACATCATTATCACTGCATAGCAAGGGGTACGATACCAGTGTCAGCGATAAAAGTGGGGGATCCGATACCAGCGTCAGTGATAGAAGTGGAGGATCCAATGATTATTTAACACCGACTGTAAAGACAGCTAATGAAAACACAACCGGAAGTCAGTCCTCCGGAGGGTATGATGATATCATCACAACATGCTCAGAAACGTGTATCTAACGATTGAAAACAGATTGAAATAAGAGAAAGTGAAGACAGGTTTGATGTAATCAAAGCATTAAATGCATATGATTCAAAATGTTAATCCTCCCATGTTAATCCTCTCTCTTTACATTTTAAAGAATCTGAAATATGCTGACTTTAAACGAAATAATTGAAACCCCATTAGAACCAGCTTATTTGTCAGTAGTCTGTCTCAAATTAAGGTTGAAACACGGTCTACTTTCGGTTTAACGGTTTTAGTCGAGGAAGAAAAGGTTTAGAACCGCACAAAATTAGATTTATCGATTATATTCGCTCCAACATTGAACCCCGACTATTTACCAGTCTTTCCTTCAATATTGAGTGCATATAAGCGAATAATTATACAGTCCTAGCTTTTAAATCTTGATTAATTAGTCATGGTGCTATTCTAAGGGTATCCCAAGCTTTATTCAAAATAAAATTGAAGTATGTTTAGTAATAAAATGTCAACCTCTAATATTCCAGATAATGCCATAAATAAATAGAATTCGAATTATTTAATAATTGTGATCAAAATGTTGCCTTGCGTTTTATTCCCATACATTCAAGAAGGGTAACTCCTATTAAGGATATTTTATTACAAGTTTTTGGAAAACAATTATCATGTGTTCCTTTTAAACTTTTATTCAATTTTGGTTTGAATATTATTTGTTAACATATGTGCTTCTTCCATTACATACTATTCATGGGTTTTCCTGTCTGATATAATAAAAAAGAGATTTCTGATATTTTTGTCATGTTTTTCCTCAAAATAAAATAATCGTACACTGAATAGAACTTTTGTTTTCATGTCTTCATCTGCTATACATTTTGCCTTAACTTTTCAATACAAAAGAGTGTGTAATGGAAGGGTTAGGACAAAATTATTTTTTTCCGTTTTTAAAAGACAAATCTAAAAAAAATCCTAAAATATAACAGTTGAATGTATTGTGTTTAGGCTGTTGCCATCTTTCATCATAATTATGACTGAATTCATAGGCAAATTGTCAAACGTTTCATTCCATCTTAAAAACTGATCATACGCCCAAAATGTTCTAGCGTATCAAAAAACAAACATCGAGTGCAAGTGATAATTGAAAATTGGTAAGTTAATTCGGGAAGCTGACGATGGAGAAATAATTTGCATCACTCCTTTATCGTGAAGTTGAGTTGTTAGTTTGCCATTGACATTTATGTTTATTAAAACTCCAAGTATAAAACAGATGTGGAAGACTCTGGGTTATCTTTTATTTCGAGTTCACAGGGATATATCCAAACGAAATATAAGTGAAAATGAGAATGAATTTTTGATAGATAAAATGTCGATGATATCCAGGTTAAAGTCACAGCAAGAAATTTCTCTCCTCTCTTGTAGAAGCTTTTAAGAATATAAAAACAAGTCAGCTAATAAGGGAGCATGATTTGTGTCATGGGATTTCCAAGAGAGGCTTGGAAGACTTGATTACCAAAGACCACGTAGATATTGACAATAAGAAACTCCAGCATCATTTGAATATCAACTTCAGATTACTTGTAATGTTTTGGATGTAAAGGCAAAGATAACGAACAGTGATATATCTCGTAAGTCCCCATATAGAATACAAAAACAAGAGTTGGGCAAGCATGGACCCCTGGACACAACAGAGGTGGGATCAGGTGCCTAGGAAAAGTAAGCATCCCCTGTTGACAGGTCACACCCGCCGTGAGCCATAGTCTTGATCAGGTAAACAGAGCAATCCGTAGTCAAATCAGTGTGTGAAAACGATATGAATATTTAGTGGTACGTTATTTTTTACGAAATAGCTTTATCACACAACTGTACTGTATCCGGGTTCATAATACAGGTTCGGAAAAACGATATGAACTCGTAGCTGAGGTTCATAAAATTGCAAATTAGGTAGGTCAATCAATCATGAACTACGTAACAGTACATCATCCTTTGAAACTGTTAATATTGACGATAAAAGACATTGCTTTGTCGCCGGGGTTGTTCCAAGAGGATTTTGTCTTTTATGAAGTGAAATAAGCTGTAAGCAGAAAATCTCAAGCTTCTTCAAATCGTGACATTGCAGACGACGTCACAATCAAATTGACGACGTCAAGCAATAAACAAAGCGAAAAATTTGTGTTTGTAGAAATAGGGAAAGTTGATCAAAAATATGCGTTTTTATAGTTGTGAGATAAATAGAATCTTTTATTCGTGCTTATGGCATATGAAATTTATGAAATAAGTTACCGGATTTAGATATTTCCCTCGCCAAGGCTCGAGAAATATCAAATCCGGTAACTCATTTAATGAATTTCATATGCCATAAGCACTCATCTAAGATCCTCTATGTATGCATTGTCAAAAAGTCTAGTCTTTATTAAAATAGTTGTGAGGATTGGTCATGTAAGGTATTGAAAACTCGATATACGTTTAGATGTTATTGATTAAGCAAATGTTTTGTAATTCAAAATTTCCTAAAAGTTCAATGAATTTTTTAAAACCACATTTGCTTTACTCCCTTATTTCTTCGTATATGCTATGGGCACGTTACGTTTGAAGTTTCTACTTCCTATCTAGTGAGGAACAAAGATAGGGACTTGGTAAAACAATTACTAGAGATCCAGTAACGTATCTATAGTGATTAGTGAAAATTTGAAATCAAGTATAAGTATATTTTTAACTCATATTCATTCGTCCCATTGACTGGGATATTAGATGTTCTTAAAACTATAGTACCAGTGTTAACTTAAATAATTTCACCTTTTCAAAGGGAGTCTAAAGTATGAATATGATTATAAAATGTGAAATGAAAGTAAGCTTTGTTTAGAAATGATCCGTTCAATAAAGGCAATGTAAGTATGAGCTTTGTTAGCCGGAACTACTACATGTGTAACCTATTTTATTCTTTCATTATTTCTGGTTTTCTCATCACAGAGAGATGGTTCGCACCTTGGTTTGATATGTATCTTAATATTCCTCTTATTCTCTTAATCCATTATATCAAGTTCTTCGTTTTCATGTTTAGCCCATCGCCTGACAAAATCGTGGATATAATTCATAATAGAGATGAATTTGTTGTGAATAGAAAGCTTTGATTTTCTAATTTTAGGATCATTTAAAAGAAGTTATTGTAATCTTTAATTATACCGGTACTACCAATGATGACATAGCTGATCCATAGTTGAAAGATGCGCCTTAGTTCATGTCGTAAACTTTGTAGCTTTTATGAAGAAATCAGGTCTCGCACATTCAACAGCAAAATGTTGCATGAGTGGTTTAAGTTACGTTATTAACTTCCATGGTTGGGAAAAGCCAACCAAATCCTTTTTGGTAGGAAAGTTGATGGTAGGCTTCAAGAGATCTCGGGAAGTTGTTGATAACAAATAACCCATTACATTATCTTTGCTAACATAAGTAATCCAGGTCGTGCGTTCGAATAAAATAGGTAGTAATTACTCCTTTGCCAAGAGCTCGGCATTTAGAAGTGAGAAGCATGGGTCTTTCAGATATGACCTTTAAAACGGAGGTCCCATGTCGCATCAGGTGTGGCACGCTAAAGGACCCCCACTGCTATTCGTTATTTTCGCCTTCTCTTACGTTTGAAGTTGCACCTTCAAAGCTGTCAATATTTCCGTGAAGAGTAAAGACAGGGGCTTGGTGGAACATTCACTAAATCCAGTAATGTATCTTTGCTTGTAAGGGTTTTTGTGAAGTTTTAGAATTCAGTATAGGTACAGTAATTCATATTCATCTGTCCCATTGATTGGGATATTCAATTTGTTTAAAACTGAAATAGGATTTTGAAGAATTGATTGTTTTAAACAACAGTCGGAGTTTAAATACGATTACCAAATGTGGAGTTGATACCAAGGTCATTTAAAATGCAATTACGAGGGTTGTCCGTAAAGTTCGTGGACAACCTTGATAAAAACTGACAAACATTGATAAAGTATATGAAACTAACATTTTCGTTAAATTCATGTTTTATTTTATTAATCTGCAAATTTTCATTTTTATTTTCATTTCTACAAACAAAGCACATTTAGTTATAATTCTATCAAATACGAAAAAGACACAAACTCATAGCCGGAGCACTAAAATGAAAAACCTTGACGTTATCCGACGTCAAACGCTAAAGACAGTTAACTGTTCCCAATGTAGGCACCGTTAAACTCAACACACACCAACACATTCTTATGTCGCTTTAACAGTCATCAACAAACCGGTCGCACATATCTCTTATGCTTTCCACTAGAATTCAGTATCTTAGACCTAGGATGAATAATTTCATGTACCAAATCTTTTGAAATTCCACATTTCCCTGTAATTCACGAACGTAGTTGTCGCCGATCACGTCAAGCACTTTACGAATTTATTTTTCGCAGCACTGCATCTCGGAGAGATGGTCTTCCTTCACGCATTCATCGCGGAAACTATCCCTTCCGTCCAACAATGCTTCTATATCCGCATAAACACTATGTATGGCCCATATTACAATGTTTTTCCGACTGTTTACGGAATTCATGGGTTTCTGTGGTGTTGTTTTCGATATCTTACAAAAATTTAATCGCTTGCTCTCTGCTCCACCTTTTCCGAAAACGTCATTTTTTCAAACAATGACGAAAACTGTCTAATAGATCCAAACGATTTCTCTGCATTCAATACTTTGAACGTTCAAGTTTTCCGGGTTTGATATTGAAACTCTTGGAAACACCATAATACAAAAGGCGAAGTTAACATTGTGTCAAACGTAATCATAATCCAAAATGTAAAATCATCTAAATCTTCGCGGAATTTTACAAAATAGAAATGAACTGTATGAAACGATTAACAACTTTTTTCATTAAAAATTTGACGTGCTCCGGGTCACCATTCCAAGTCTAATGACAAGTCATATTTGTATTATACATATAAAATTGGACAAAATTTTACATTTTATAATTCACATATAGTAAAGGATTTAATAATATGCTAATAATAAATATCTATAACGCTACTTTACATAAATTAAAAGCCTGTCCACGATCTTTACGGACAACCTCGTATAATAATGAGCCTTACTATACAATTTATTTTAGACAATATTGTTTCAAGCTTTGTCAGCTGAACAAAAACATATTCCACATGTAAGCTATCTAATTCTTGATCACTTCTGGTTTACGAAACACAGATGAATAGATATACGTAATTTTTGTCTTAATTTGTCTAATATTCTTTTTATACTTTTAACCTTCTGCAAGGTATCAGTTCTTTCTCATATTGGGTCATCGTTTGGTATAATCTTCGAAATCAATTCATCGTGTGTTCATGTTGTCATTTCATGTTTTAGAAGTGAAACATGGTGGTGTTATAAACATTGAATGGTAAAAATTAGAGAAACTGAAATTTGTGAAATTGATCACGTTAGTTATCTCGCTTTTCATTAAAAAAAATTGTTTCATCGATAGTGGCCTCTGATAACAGATTAGCTATCATTACCTTCATATCAATATGCAAATGTAAACATCTTTTCTCACATTTATTCATAATGCTACAGAAATTTATCAAGTCAAATTTACGTGAAATCCCAGATGTTACGTTCTATGATTGCAACTGTTCACGTGTAGTTCTGCTGTCTACAGAAAAAAGTTTCATTAGTGTTTCTTAACGGATTAATTGTTATTAGCATTTATTGTATACCTGCACAATCAACATTTTTTTCATACTTTTTAAAGCTAATTAGATTATTTTAAAAAGACCAGGCATAAATATGATCAAAGGTTTGACACCTCTAAGAGTGACTCACAATTTCGTCATGAAATCTAGATAATTTTGACACAGTGGCCATATGCCATAGCATCATGTTAGCAGGCATCATGTCATATGTATATATTGTTTTTGACGGCAAAAACGGAACTAATTAGCAATCAGATTGCTCGCATAGAAAACTAATGGACCATAGGAAGAAAAGATTTCGCCCTTGGAAAATATAAATTGATTGTAGTTTGCATCATGGAGAATTTTTAAATCAGCCGTGGGTGGAAAAAACACAAATTTAGACCTATGCTTATGCTCAGGCCACAGCAGTGGAGATTCCTCAACGTGCCAAAGGCCGCAGCGACAAAGGGATTCTCCCGTTCTAAGGTCATATGCAAAGATCATTGACCCACTTCTAAAATGCCGAATGTTGGCACGGAGCAATCGCTACCCACATTTACATCTTGGGTTAGACGCGGTTGTGTGTGCGAGAGGGATGCGAACTCAATACGGTACCTCCGGTTTACGAAGCAAGCGCTCTTCTACTAAGCACCGGTGACGGTAATACATCATTCTAGTTACAGTAAATTTGAAACAATCTTGAAGAGTGATCTTTAAAAGATGAATTTCATTTTTGAAAATGCATGAGGTATGACTGGAACGTATCGCCAAAGGGAACTGTAATCATCACATTTGGGTAAAGATACCAAAGGCAACCACACCAAGTGCGTAATATTAATGCCTTATATCAAAACATGGTTTACTTTCGAAGCATTTTTTTAATTCTCGTGTCATTTAGAAAGCAAACACCTCAAAAAGTCCTGGAAATCTGGGAATGATTTTGAAGTCAATCTATGAAAATTATATTTAAGGCATGCACTAAAAAGCTTGAATTCTTAAGATATTAAACAGATGAAACGTTATCATTTTTTCAAAATCTGTACACATATGACGATTTCTCGATTATCGTCCTTACCGTTGTCTGCAAAATGTATGAGAATTATAGGAAAATGGATATGAACTACAAGCTCTGTTAACAGTATAACGATGGCGTTTAGTCCACTCTTTGAGAATATTCATCGTTTACTAATAGGTACTATTGTTTCCTTACCAACTAAAATAGACACAGAACCATTATTTGTCAGATGGGCGTGGACAAAATTATTTTTTGACATTCATTCTCCCGCTACATGCGTGCACCATGCTTTCTATCATATTATTGCAAGTTAGTAAACATACTAACAGAACATAATCCAATTGAGCAGTTCTCATGGCAGAACAGTGGGAATTTTCCTGTGTATTCCTAATATTAGCATCAATTAGTCCACAATTGGCAACCATGCACATTCCGAATGTAAATTGTTGACATTTATAGAACTAGGTAAAAAATATTTCCGTGGTACATGTTTATGTATACAGCATACACCCTAGACTAAAATACTATCAAATTGACAACGATCATCATAATACATACATTTATACCGTTACTTCGTAATACATATATACATGTAAACGTATGTTTGTTCCATTCTGCCATCTCTGTTATAATGCTTGAGAAAGCCAGCAGCCCAAACCTGAAAATCACTCAATAGCATGTATATAGTAAAAATGAGTAGAAATACAAAAACGGCAATATCTATATATTAGAATGCAGTGGGATTTCTTGGATATAATATTATGATGGAACATACAACGTTTATTGTTTGTTTCCACATCCTATTTATAGGAATTGTCATTTATGTCCTCTCATAATTTTCACCTTTCTCTCATAAAGAGCAACAGGAGAAATGAATTTGTCGAAAGCTGTCATTTATAAATGATGAATGCATATTAGCCAAGCCATAAAAAAGGGAATCACCTAACACTGTTTCAGTGATCTAACCATTAAATAAAACAAACGTGTCAAATATTGCATAAGTAATGGAAGGAAACACAAAAAATCATATTACTGAATGGCTCTTTTTATTTGTATGATTATACGCATAACATTGTTTTGATAGGATAGGCATATGAATATTTTTGAGATAAGAAAAACTTTGGAATAATGATGAAATAAAACCAGATTTTCAAATCAGCACTCTTGTGACATCCTTAAGAAATACATCAAAAGTGTATAATGTGAATGATACAAAATAGTTAGATTGTTAATAATATTTTTCTTTAAAATTTTACTTTTAGAAACTTTTCTTCTGGATACTATAAACTGTAGAAAAATGTCTTATTAGAATACTTTTACGATACTTAACAATGTAAACAGCATATTTCCAAAGAAATAACGTGATGTGATG
>CAJDSM010019832.1:15725-31955 GCA_903981925.1 Ostrea lurida
ATCCCTTCCGTCCAACAATCTTCTATATCGCATAAACACTAATGTACGGCCCATATTACAATGTTTTTTCCCGACTGTTTACGGAATTCATGGGTTTCTGTGGTGTTTTTTCGATATCTACAAAAATTTAATCGCTGCTCTCTGCTCCACCTTTTCCGAAAACGTCATTTTTTCAAACAATGACGAAACTGTCTAATAGATCCAAATCGATTTCTCTGCTATTCAATACTTTGAACGTTCAAGTTTTCCGGGTTTGATATTGAAACTCTTGGAAAACACCATATACAAAAAGGCGAAGTTAACATTGTGTCAAACGTAATCATAATTCCAAAATGTAAAATCATCTAAATCTTCGCGGAATTTTACAAAATAGAAATGAACTGTATGAAACGATTAACAACTTTTTTCATTAAAAATTTGACGTGCTCCGGGTCACCATTCCCAAGTCTAATGACAAGTCATATTTGTAATTATACATATAAAATTGGACAAAATTTTACATTTTATAATTCACATATAGTAAAGGATTATAAAATATGCTAATAATAAATATCTATAACGCTACTTTTACATAAATTAAAAGCCTGTCCACGATCTTTACGGACAACCCTCGTATAATAATGAGCCTTACATACAATTTTATTTTAGACAATATTGTTTCAAGCTTTGTCAGCTGGAACCAAAACATATTCCACATGTAAGCTATCTAATTCTTTGATCACTTCTGGTTTACGAAACACAGATGAATAGATATACGTAATTTTGTCTTAATTTGTCTAATATTCTTTTTATACTTTTTAACCATTCTGACAAGGTATCAAGTTCTTTCTCATATTGGGCTCATCGTTTGGTATAATCTTCGAAATCAATTCATTCGTGTGTTCATTGTGTCATTTCATGTTTTAGAAAGTGGAAACATGGTGGTGTTATAAACATTGAATGGTAAAAATTAGAGAAACTGAAATCTTGTGAAATTGATCACCGTTAGTTATCTTCGCCTTTTCATTAAAAAAAATTGTTCATCGATAGTGGCCTCTGATAACAGATTAGCTATCATCTACCTTTCATATCAATATGCAAATGTAAACATCTTTTCTCACATTTATTCATAATGCTACAGAATATTTATCAAGTCAATATTACGTGAAATCCCCAGATGTTACGTCTATGATTGCAACTGTTCACGTGTAGTTCTGCTGTCTACAAGAAAAAAAGTTTCATTAGTGTTCTTTAACGGATTATTGTTTATTAGCATTTATTGTATACCTTGCACAATCAAACATTTTTTTCATACTTTTTAAAGCTAATTAGATTATTTAAAAGACCAGGCATAATATGATCAAAGGTTTGACACCTCTAAGATGACTCACAATTTCGTCATGAAATCTAGATAATTTTGACACAGTGGCCATGATGCCATAGCATCACTGTTAGCAGGCATCATGTCATATGTATATATTGTTTTTGAACGGCAAAAACGGAACTAATTAGCAATCAGATTGCTCGCATAGAAAACTAATGGACCATAGGAAGAAAAGTTTTCGCCCCTTGGAAAATATAAATTGATTGGTAGTTTGCCATCATGGAGAATTTTTAATCAGCCGTGGGTGAAAAAACACAAATTTAGACCTATGCTTAGTGCTCAGGGCCACAGCAGTGGAGATTCCTCAACGTGCCAAAGGCCGCAGCGACAAGGGATCTCCGTTCTAAGGTCATATGCAAAGATCATTGACCCCACTTCTAAATGCCGAATGTTGGCAACGGAGCAATCGCTACCCACATTTACATCTTGGGTTAGACGCGGTTGTGGTGTGCGAGAGGGATGCGAACTCAATACGGTACCTCCCGGTTACGAAGCAAGCGCTCTTCTACTAAGGCACCGTGACGGTAATACATCATTCTAGTTACAGTAAATTTGAAACAATCTTGAAGAGTGATCTTTAAAAGATGAATTTCATTTTTGAAAATGCATGAGGGTATGAACTGGAACGTTTCATGCCAAAGGGAACTGTAATCATCACATTTGGTAAAGATACCAAAGGCAACCACACCAAGTGCGTAATATTAATGCCTTATATCAAAACATGGTTTTACTTTCGAAGCATTTTTTAATTCTCGTGTCATTTAGAAAGCAACACTCAAAAAGTCCTGGAAATCTGGGAATGGATTTGAAGTCAATCTATGAAATATAATTTAAGGCATGCACTAAAAAGCTTGAATTCTTAGATATTAAACAGATGAAACGTTATCATTTTTCATAAATCTGTACACATATGACGATTTCTCGATTTATCGTCCTTACCGTTGTCTGCAAAAATGTATGAGAATTATCAGGAAAATGGATATGACGACTACAAGCTCTGTTAACAGTATAACGATGGCGTTTAGTCCACTCTTTGGAGAATATTCATCGTTTATCAATATGGTACTATTGTTTCCTTCACCAACTAAAATAGACAACAGAAACCATTATTTGTCAGATGGGCGTGGACAAAATTATTTTTGACTATCATTCTCCCGCTACATGCGTGCACCATGCTTTCTATCATATTATTGCAAGTTAGTAAAACATACTTAACAGAACATAATCCAATATGAGCAGTTCTCATGGCAGAACAGTGGGAATTTTCCTGTGTATTCCTAATATTAGCATCAATTAGTCCACAACTTGGCAACCATGCACATTCCGAATGTAAATTGTTGACATTTATAGAACTAGGTAAAAATATTTCCGTGGTACATGTTTATGTATTACAGCATACACCCTAGACTAAAATACTATCAAATTGACAAACGATCATCATAATACATACATTTATACCGTTACTTCGTAATACATATATACATGTATACGTATGTCTGTTCCATTAGCTGCCATCTTCTGTTATATGCTTGAGAAAGCAAGCAGCCCAAACCTGAAAATCACTCAATATGCAATGTATATAGTAAAAATAGAGTAGAACATACAAAAACGGCATATCTATATATTCAGAATGCAGTGGGATTTCTTGGATATAATATTATGATGGAACATACAAACGTTTATTGTTTGTTTCACATCCTATTTTATAGAGAATTGTCATTTATGTCTCCTCATAATTTTCACCCTTTCTCTCATAAAGACAACAGGAGAAATGAATTTGTCGAAAGCTGTCATTTATTAAATGATGAATGCATATTAGCCAAGCCATAAAAAAGGGGAATCACCTAACACTGTTTCAGTGATCATCCATTAATAAAACAAACGTGTCAAATATTGCATAAGTAATGGAAGGAAACACAAAACAATATTACTGAATGGCTTCTTTTTATTGTATGATTTATACGCATAACATTTGTTTTGATAGGATAGGCAATATGATATTTTTGAGATAAGAAAACTTTGGAATAATGATGAAATAAAACCAGATTTTAAAAATCAGCACTCTTGTGACATCCTTAAGAAATACATCAAAAGTGTATAATGTGAATGATACAAAATAGTTAGATTGTTAATAATATTTTTCTTTAAATTTTACTTATTAGAAACTTTTTCTTGATACTAAACAATGTAAAGAAAAAAATGTACTTATTAGAAACTTTATCTCGATACTTAACAATGTAAACAGCATATTTCACAAAGAAATAACGTGAATGTGATGATACTTTTTTTTAAATACACTAAGACGTGGACACAGTCATGGACATTGTTCATGTAAAAGACCAAACACACGTTGTGTCACTCTTCGTTCACTTTTGCCATACGTCAACCAACAATTAGGTCCACATCACATTCCCACAAAACTTCACTCTGTTCAAGTGAAAGTTTTAAATACGTTATTGTTTTTAGAAGATGCCAAAGCTAGTCCATAAGTAGATTCTTCAACACCAGAATATAGACTGAATGCTATGATTATGGATATTGCCAATCACAGTCTTTTCAAACCACCTAGGATTACGGATAGTAATCCTTCCGAATATCTTGCAGCTGGTTCCTGAAACTGAAATCTACTAACAAAGGAATAGATGCCTTAAACATCAGTTACATTTTTCGTTATAAAAAAATAGTTCAGTAGTCCAAGTTAAGTCTACACCCTGCATTTCCTACAAATATACTTCCACTATTGTATCCAAACGTTTTGATTACAAGCGAACTCTACAGTGCCTAGATATTGACAACCTTATTCTTAACCCACCTAACTGTTCTTGTTCTTCCTCTTCTTTCAACTGTAGTCCAACTGGACATGTCATTACTTATGATGTCAATATACATGTACATGTAGTTGAAAATCAGGACTTGATATCACTTAATATAACACCTCCTATATTCAGAAAACCTTGATCATTCAATTGCGACAGAACTTCATCACTACTATAAATTCTGTTGAAGATAATGCCAGACGAGATGGGCCAGATATAAAGAAGAAATTGATTCCTTGCAGAATGGATAACAATAAAAGAATATCCCTCGTAACAATATTGTCTTTGTCTATAAGGCTCATTATTACAACTGCATATTTTAAAAGAACTGGGCATTACTTCGACATTTGGCAATCTTACTTACCCGGTACACTCCAACTGCTCTTTCAAAAAATGAAGTTCTTCAAAACCATGTTTCCGCTTTAAACACATTTGATATCCAAATCAATGGGACGTGTGAATAAGAATATACCGAGCGTATACTGGATTCCAAAACGTCACAAAAACCCTCACCAAAAATACACATTGCTGTATCTGGTAAATGTTCCACCAAACCCCTCTCTTTATTCCACACAAAAATATTGACAGCTGTGAAGGAGCAATTTCAGAGGTATTGTGCTACAACATATACTAGAATTGGTGTAAATCAAATGTGGATACTGTAAACCTCTAAAGTACATGTACTTCTAGTAAATTTCAAATCCCAGAACTTTCCTCATATCAACAACATCAAAACGTATCGCATCTCAACACTTTGCACGACCATTCCTCACGATAAATTAAAGACTAGACTTTTTCACATTATAGACAGTTGCTTCTTCAACAAAAATTGAAAAATGAAATATTGATATCTAGTGGTCAGTCATTCTAAGAATTATTTTCGTTAAAATCGACTCTGATTCTACGCAGATATTATCTTTGTAGTTTTTGGTGATCCGGTTCTCCAACAACCTGTTGGAATTCCAATGGGCATGAACTGTACTCCTTTGTTAGGTGACTTGTTTATCTTTTAATTTTCTTTCACGTGATCACCTAGCGTCGATTCTCATTAGTTAAAACACCTTTTAAGAATTGAGGTGATTTTTCGATCACGTACCTGAACAACAAGTAAAGTTTAATGGACATTGTTTTGTTGTTTTAATACAAAATTGAATGATAAGAAATAAATCTTATATTTTTTCGGGTGATATGCAGGTTATCACCGAGATTTTAGACGGTAAAACTTTTACCGTCTAAAATTCGGTGATACCTGCATCACCCGAAAAAAATATAAGATTCATTTCTTATTTATATTCTTACGAGGCAGAACTTCTACATTATAAGAAATTCCTAGCCATCGCTTTTAATTCGGCATTTCAATATATCGACGACGTTTTATCTAATAATAATAATTTTCATTCATATTTCGATTCGATATATCCCAGCATGATAGAAATAAAGATAAAATAGAGTCTTTCATATCTGTTTCGTACTTGGATAATTCATTGAATGTAGAAATGAACGGCAAAATAACATCTCAACTCTATGACAACGAGAAGGTATTAGCTTGTCCGTTGTCAGCTTCCCATAATTATATAGCAACATTCCATCATCACCTGCATATGCATGTATGGTGTGCATGTCTCTCAACTTATTCGATACACAAGAGCTTGTCCTTCGTATGAGCAGTTTTTGAATCGAAGCAAGGTACTTACGAACGAGTTGTTGTTGCAGGGTTTCAAGTCATGTTTAAAGCCAGCATTTCGCAAATTCTATCGTCGTTATAACAATCTAGTTTGCCAGTGTGGCCAGCCATTGGATACAATGTTGTCTGATGTGTTTCATAGCAATTGTTAGGTATTCTTTATACACTGATTTCGACTACGGATTACTACGTTTACCTGATTAAGACACTGAGCTAACGGCGATTGTGACCGTCGACAGGGAATGATTATTCCTCCAAGGCACCTGATCCCACCTCTGATGTATCCATGGTTCCGTGTTTGCCCAACTTTGTTTTGATCTTACGAGAGTGATCGCTGTTCGTTATCATTTTCGTATACGTATTCGTTACGGTCAAAAATGGAATAAACATCATAGAATTTTGTTTAATAACTTTGACTTTCGAAAGATTATTCAACTAGATTTAACAATAAATAGGAAGTTAAAAATAATATACGTGCAACTACGCGCTTGTTGTGTTTCAATCATCTAAATTTTTTAGGCTGATTTAGTAGGTACTTGTGATGTTTTTCTTTTTTCATGAGAGAGTTACACGTACATGTATTTGAATATCAGTCAATCAAATTTAATTTCACTTACGAGTACGGAAAATTAATTTTGACGAGAATAATTAGGAGAAAGTCCAAACATACACCTGCAACAAAATGTTAATGCTATTCAAATTGAATAACGCGCGTTGGCGATAAGGGATTAAACAGTAAATGTAAATTATATTAAAGTATATATGTCGTAGATTAATACTCAATTTTCGACGTATAATATTACAATATACATGGGTTCACGACGGTTTTGGCCGGTCGACAGGAGATGCTTGCTTCTCCTCCTGAGCACCTGATCCCACCTTTGATGTATTCAGGAGTCTGTGTTTAACCCAACTCTTGTTTTGTATTCTGTTTATGACTTATGAAATTGATCACTGTTCGTTATCTTCGCCTTTTCATACAAATATCATACATTAATGTTTCCATCACTTTAATGGGTACTTAAAATTGTCTGATCAGAATTAGGCATCCGTTCATGAACCGTTCAAGTGAATTTGACCATAGCATACAGCATGTAGTACCAGGATATGAAAAACGAAAATTGTTTTGGTCATTCTAAGAATCAAGAGATAATGCACAAACATGCACATGTTTCCACTAAATCTTTTCAAAGTCGTAAATATATTCACATTCCATTTATTCATGAGAGCTATAAACGTTTTAGTAATATCTAATCAAATGAAGCAAACGTGGACGCTAGTTCTGATTAATGATTCAAACCACCCAATCAGTTAAGAGTCACAATATGAATTTCGAAGAATTTAGATAAAAAGCAAAAAAAAAAAGACAGTTTTTGACGAAATATCTAATGCACGTGCATACATGTACATGCATGCTCATGGAAAATCACGTTCTCATTGCACACGTTTTTCTCTACATTTTCTCTACAAATGAAATACTACCAGTGAAAAAATGCATCATCTTAACCTTCTTTCTGAGAACACTTTTGGACAAAAAAGAGTTGGAAAAAATATTGAAAAAGAAAGTAAAAACAATATGTTTTTATGCTTTGATTAAAACATAATTTTAACTTGAATCAAAATGCAATCATATGAGATCCAAGAGAATCATTCAAAATAAAAGATCAGAAAACTACTGATAAATGTGTTATAAATAATTTAATTCTACAATTTTATCATATATCAGTCCCAGCCATATATATAATAGAAACTGTAAAATATAATCAGACCCATACCCATATGAGGGTGGATCTACATTTCTATTCCATAATAGAATTAAACACAAAAACTTACCCACTAACATTAGAATCTGTGTCTTCGGAACATACAGTATCTTGTAAAGGTTGAAAAGTGCACTTGTAATAGCTCTGAAAAATAGACTTTGATTGTCGACACTTATTTTTTTATTTCCTTCCAGAAACAGGACAAACGCAACATAATTTAGGTCATGTTGAAAGTTTTTCATTTTCCACACATCTTTAATCCTTCACGTCTGTAAAATATCTTCCTCCTACACAAAACTTTGGTGTACAAAGGATTGTGCAGAACAATTAGGCGCAAAAAGTACATCATCTTCGCTAGCCAAGGGTGAAAATACACGGTGTGAAAGAGAAACACCGTGTATCGTCACCCTTGGCTAACGAAGATGAAAGTACATAGGCATACTGTGAGTGAGTGTGTACATATGTGTATGAAATTAAGTACTGCTGAAAGAGGAAAGGATATGTTTGTTCTGAAGGATTTAAAGTGTTCTAGAGACAATTTTACCACCATCTGCTTCAAGTTCCCTTGATCCGGCTCAGTATCCATTGCTTGTCGTAAGAGGCGACTAGATGGGACGGTCTTTCGAATGAGACCGCAAAAACCGAAGCCTCGTGTGGCAGTAGGTGTGGTACCATAAAGATCCCTCCCTGCTCAAAGGTCATAAGCGCCGAGCATAGACCTAAATTTTGCAGTCCTTCATCGGCAATGGTGACGTTTCCATATGAGTAAAAGTTTCTTGGTAGAAGGCTTATATAGGCTATGTACGAAAGCCAGGAAGCTTGCATTCGACATTCTAAATTCAAAATCCAAATTCGAAATTCAAGATTCAAAATTCAAGATTCGTAATTCAATATCCAAATCAGCCAATCAAAATCAAGAATTCATACTTCAAAGTTTAAATAGATCCAAGCGGGTGTGTTTGGGCGTGAAAATACATATGTTTGTAGGGGGAAATGATATATACTGGAAAGTGTACATTGTAGATAAAAGTGGAAAATGGCAGTTTCTTGGTTCCACGTGCATGTGGGTACATTAGTTTGAGGAAAGCGATTCTGTTGTATTTTATAGAATTACTCCCCTTAAGAAATTTTCTGATTATGTAAAATAAATACATTTTACTTTCGGTAAAATATTTCTGGTTTTTTTTGCCATGCAAGAATTTATATAATTATACATTTATATCAAATCAAAGATAAATATAGAAAGCATAGGACATGGTAGTATTTATAATGACTTTAAATGTGTAACCACTTTTTATTTTTATATTGAAGTTTTGAAATGATCTGTCACGTGATCTCATATTAACCATTTCGAGTCGAATGACTGGATGCTCTCCTCTAATAAAAAAAACGGTATTGTTTACACGCTGATCAGAAAATGGAACGAAATCGAATAGTAAATGATCAATGCAATGTAGTTTTAAAAAATACTAAAAATCGGGCGGGGGTGGGGGGGGGGGTGGATACTTCATTTTAATCGAAATCAGAATTTAGGAATTTGTTTGCAAGCATTTAAAACAATCTTATATTTGAATTTAAAAGGTATATCAAATGCTTGTATCAGAATTTACATAAAGAACTTGTTAACGAGCAGCGATATTTACGGGCAAAGAACACACCCCGGGAACACACAAGGTTTGTAACATCCCCCCCCCCCCTCCCCCCCCCCCCCTTTACGGAGCAAACTTCTTTAAATCAAAACACATGACAGCATGGACGTAGGAGTCAGGGTGGGGGAAGTTACCGATTAATTCAGCTATAGTTATATACATGTACGTTACAATAAATATGGCCACAAGAAAGAGGGGGGGGGGGGGGGGTGCGGGGCTAAATCCGCCTATGAACATAAATGTGCATTGAGGCAGGGCGATGAGAAATGTGATTATGGGCTGTGTTCGCTATTCAAGTTTAACCTTTTGACTTCGTTGCTCTGTAACACTGGTATATCAGTGAAGACTGATACTGGCGAAATCAAGATAGAAAAAAGGTGCATGTAACCCTTGAACATAGACTTGAAAATGTGTTACTCATTAAAAACTTCCCGCATATATATATATGAACCGAAGCCTTTGTAAATATGGTGTGCACCCTTTTCAAAAGCAGGCCTAAATCCGGCCCGTACCCAGACTTTTGAGGAAGGAGGTGCGATATTTTAGGCAAATTGATTAATAGTCCATGACAGAGTGAATCTGACTTTAATAGAGAATTTCTGTAAATCACTAATTGATAGGCAAAATTCAGAGTAAAACCTGACATTTTCCATTTTGGGTGGTGGGTGGGGGGGGGGGGGGGGGTACGGGCCTTGAAATGAATATTACATTCGACATTCCGATTGACAAACATTCGGTTTGTCATTGCTGAGGTTAGTTCTGGTGCATGCCTGACCCAATTTCCGCTACGCTAACATTAGCCTAATGTAGCGTAACGGAAATTGTGTCAGCATGCGCCAGACTATGCTGGGGTCGGCAGCCGTGTCTAGTAATTTTATATATTAGAGACTCAGGCGCGGATTCAAGGAAAGGCGTACCGGGCGTACGCCCCCCCCCTAAAAAGAGAGAGAGAGAAGAGAGAGAGAGAGAGAGAGAGAGAGAGAAGAGAGAGAGAGAGAGAGAGAGAGAGAGGATAGTGAATGGAGGATAAGAGAGAAGAGACTGCAGCGAGCACGATACACTGGCGGATTTAAAGGGGGCGTGGAGGCACACGCCCCCTAAAATCTTCAAAGATTAGGGTACTGGGATGTATATACACTTTTCTCAGTCAATAATTTACCCGCCTGTCATTAGCTTGTAAGAAAGCAAGGCTGTAACCAGTGGGGTGCACTGGGTGCCCGTGCACCCCCATTTTAAACTGAAGATGCTAAAACCTCTCGGCTTCTGGGGGCTTCGTCCCCTGGACCCCCTACCAGAGCCCATTCTGAATCCTCTAGGGCCTAAAACACCCCCCAGACGCAATGAAAATGTTAAAATTTCTCAGCTTCCGGGGGCTTCGCCCCTGGACCCTTACAAGGGCCCATCCTGGATACTCTAGGGGCCTAAAACACCCCAGACGCAATGAAAATGCTAAAATTTCTTAGCTTCCGGGGGCTTGCCCCCTGGACCCCTCCCAGGGTTATTCCTGGACCAGCTGTGGACCTGACTAGCAGCCTTTAAAATCCTATACCTTAGCCTTGTGATCCCCCCACCCACCCCCAAATGGAAATTCCTGGGTTACGGCCCTGAGAGGGTGTAACTTCACCTATGAAGTATTAATTATAGGTTAAATTTTACTTCTAAAATCACTAAAATTCAGGAGCTTCCGGGGCTTCGGCCCCCTGGACCCCCCACCAGGGCCTTGCCCTGGACCCACTGCCTCTGAAAAAAAATCCACGCCCCCCCCCCTAACCAGAATTCCTGGATCCGCCCTGAGACTGGACCAGTTTCTAAGTCACATGGACCCGTGGGGGTCCGGGTTAGAATAGGTCCCCAGCATCCCCTTGCGTGGTCGTAAGAGGCGACTGAATGGGGCGGTCCTTCGGATAAGACAGGAAAAACCGAGGCCCCGTGACACAGCAGGTGTGGCACGAGATCCCTCACTGCTCAAAGGCCCTGAGTGCCCAGCATAGGCTTAAATTTTGCAACCCTTCACCGGCAATGGTGTCGTCTCCATATGAGTGAAATAGTCTCGAGTGGGACGTAAACAGTAAATAAACCAATCAATCAATCCGCTAAGTCCACATGGAACTGGGGGGGGGGGGGGGCACTAAGACTCGGCTTGACATGATTTACTGGCCAGCCCACAGAGTTATTCTAATCCATAGATAACTTCTTGTGTGTTTTAAGAAATTATATCAAGCATAGCTCTGATCCTTCGAAGTTTTTGGCCCCAATCTTTCGGCACTACATTGATCACTTTTTTCTGTTTCGGATTTCCAACCATTTCGGTCTGAGCATCACTGAAGAGACATATTTTGTCGAAATGCGCATCTGGTGCATAAAGAATTGGATGTAACCGTGTATTGATTTATATCGATACTCATTGTACCGTCATTTACTGGTAAACAATAAATATCTGTATTGTGGGGCGATTCTAGCTGTCAGTGCTTGTTTTAAAATCAATATAGTACTCGAGTGGGCGATTTATGAGCCCCCTCACCATTATCCTAGCTCGCCCCTTTCGTGACCAAAATTATCAATATGTAAGATTATTCTAAATCAGAACCCCTCAAAATAACGTTTCAAAGCCCTTAAAACCTTCACGAGCTTCCGGGGCCTCCATTGGTTTTGTATTTTAAACTCTAGCCCGCGACTTGTAATAGTAGCGCAGGCCCACTTTTTACAAAAGAACAAGGCCCCCTTAGACAAATCTGGATCCGCACTGGTACCGTTTGGGCCTTGTTTGTAAAATCAATAATTATTTGCTATGATTTTTGTTTAATTAATTGACATTAGATATTATTTCTCTATTACATGATGGTGTCTCTCACGCCCATCATTCTTGTCGGTATCTTAGTTTAGATTATTCCCCGTTTTCTGCGTATACGCTTTATGTTGAAACTCCTGGCCAAGTTATAATGAGACCGAATAATCGTAAAACTTTCATATGAAAATAAAAAGTGGTGTTACTACACATTTATAGTCATTATGATACTAACATGCCTATTGCCGTTATGTTTACCTCAAGATTTTTAATATATAAATTCTTGCATGGCAAAAGTACAGAAATATTTACTCGAAAGAAATGATGTACTGTTTATTTTACTAATCATGAACAAATTCTTAAGGGAATAATTCCATAAAATACACGAAATCGCTTTCCTCATAACACTAATATACTCCATAGCACGTGACCAATTAAGAAAACGCTGCCCTTGCTCCACTTTTTTCTAACAACGTAGCACTTTCCTATATATCATTTCCCTACAAACTATAGTTATTTCACGCCCAAAACCACAAGCCTTGGGCCTATTAGAAAACTTTGAACAGAAGTTGAATTCTTGAATTGTTGATTGTGCTGTTTGGATATTGAATCACGAATCTTTGAATTTTTGGATTTTTTGAATTTTGAATTTAGAATGTCGAATGAGCCTTCTGGGCTTTCATAGCTATGCCTGTTGCTCAATCCTTTTTGAATTATTCAATAAAATATGTTTAAATTAGAAAGCTTCTAAGCGGGACGTAAAACGACGTATATAACCTACCAATCAATCAAAAGAATAAAATCTTTAACATCATGTTTCACACTTTATGTCCCAGTCAATGAAACGAATGAATATGAATTATTGTACCTATATTGGATTACACAACTACATTTAAAAACATTGCATCCAGAGATACATTGCAAGGTTCAGAAATGTTCTACCGAGCTCCTTTACACTTCACGAATATATTAACTGATTTGATGGAAAACATAACACGTAGTTTGCCTCAACATACACAAAACATGGCGTACATCATTTTTAAAATCCCAGAGAACTTTTCAATTTTGAAAGCACAAAACTTTTACAAATCGGAAGCTTCAAAAACGTACAAGAGAGGGCGTTCTAAGTTTTAAGAACTTGTGCCCAATCATCTTGACAATAAAATATGTTCACTTTCAAAAACGTACAACTTTTCAACATTTTCCAACGACATTCTTTACAATGAATTAAGGACCAGAATTTTTGACATTATAGAAATCTGTTTCGTCACTAAAATTGGGACATGATTTTTTTTCTTTTGGTTTCCCTAAGCGCGCCATTTCTCAAGTGGTACATTTTATTTCAGGAATTTCACTTGAATCGTTTAATAGACACTTATATCCATGCCTTCATTTATAAGTGGTTTGTCCAACCAAGATTAATCAAATGTACGTTGGCGTGTTTGTCGAAACGTTTGACATGTACATCCTTTAAGAGTCTCGTTGATTATCAATGATAATTTTCAAACCAATTCATTGAAATAAATAATTAAAACATTTTACTGTAGTATCATCAGTAGATGATGTGATTAAATAGGAGTGTGGAAGTAATATTGTCACACTTTCCAGTGAGAATTATTTCATAAGGAGATACATGTATTATGAGTTAATTAGGCCTTGCTTGGTTCTACTTAATTAATTCCATAATTATTCATATCGTATATATAAATTAGTGTAGTTTTATTATAGGAATGGATGATATGTGTTTTTATATAGTTATATAAGTTATACACTCTTTTGAATATATACATTTCATCTCGATTGGGATAAAATTTCCTATTCATTCGTCAATATTTGAAGAGTCTCGTTTGAAAATATTGAAACAAGACATATACCATATACGAGTGAGTTTTTTTAAAATTATTATTTTACATGTAGTTTACATATACGATTAATTGTAGACTGTTACGGATAAATGTCATTATGGTTTTATGGGGGCTTTTTTAAAGCAAACAAATATCAGATTGCTTAGTTATACATGATATATTGATTTGTGCATCAAAAAGTGGATAGGGTTTTTTTTTACAAACAGAGGTTAATTCCCTTGATGTTCATTACTTTATTGTTTGACGTGCGTCGATTGGTCTCAACGACGACATGTTGTAGCTGTAGGTGATACTTGCTCCTCCTAGGCACCTGATCCGATCAACAGGGGATGCTTACTTCTCCTAGGCACCTGATCACATCTCTGGTGTGTCCAGGGGTCCGTGTTTACACAACTCTTCTTTTGTATTCTATTTGGGACATACGAAAATGATCACTGTTCGTTACCTTTGCCTATCCATGTAAGACCAAAGATCGAAGACAACCATAACCCTTTTACTTTTAAACAATTTCTTATTCATGATTTGAACTGAGGCAAGGATCATGATGCAACAGCAATTGTTTGATTAAATTTGTTCTGCCCAAATATGGATCCCTAATACTGTAAGAACTATGTCTTGCTTGTAGTAAGCGGCGACTAAAGGTCCTTAGGATAAGACCGCAAAAAACGAGGTCCCATGTCAAAATGTCGAGCATAGGCCTACATTTTGCAATCCCTCATCGACAATGGTGACGTTTCCATATGAGTGAAAAATTCTCAAGCACGACGTTACGCAATATACAATTAATCAATATATGAAATCATTAATATAAAATCTAAAACGTATATTGTTTCCAAACACGATAGAGTCAAAGTTTCCCAAATGACAGAAGACATTATTTTTAGTGTAATTAGGTGACATGTGTAAAATACACTTTTTTAAAGCAAGCATGGTTTTAGCCTGTTTATTAAAACCGTAGTTTCGAGCGCCTATCACGTAGACATTTAAGTATAGTAGTATATCACTCCTTAAAAATGGCCTCGTTCTTTTTATGACTTAAATTTATTAATTTCCTTTTTCAACATGAAAAATGAAATGCAGAGACGTTTCCTCTTGAGACAATGCACGTGCAGGTTATCAATTTCCTCTCCAAAGGGATGAAAATAGCCTTAAGGTTATATCGCTTTGAACGGAGCCTTGTGTATATCAAGAATTCAGGCAGTATTCTGGTACGTGTTAACATTAACAATGATTGTGATATCAGACGCAGTAAGCATTGTGATTCTTGATGACTCGATTGGAAGATGGAAACTACTTATATCATACTAGTCGTTTTCTTTACAACATGTACTGAAAGTAGGGAAAACTGTGTTGAGGATCCTGGGTAAGATTTCTCTCTTTGTACTCTAACAGTAGGCTATTTGCCATAGGCGCTATTGTCGCTTAGTTTGAGTTGTACAAATATTACTTTTATTATCGACATATAATTGGTTAAAGTGATTCCGTAGTCCTGGTAGCAGTCTGTGATAAAGATTATTGTGAAGAGTTTCTGTACATATGGCATGTCGGTATAGAGGGAATGTGAATATTACACTAGAGTACACTATGCTGTAAATCTAGCGCACTGAGATACCTACGACAGTGTGAAATATAAGGGCTAGTAGAAAAGCTGCTGCTTTCGCCCACGAGCTCGGCATTTCAGAAGTGGAAGAATCAAAAGTTCTGTTTTCGGGGATATGACCTTATAAATGGCGGAGGTCCCTGTTTACGGCCGCGCCATTGTGCACGTGGTAAGAACCCTCATACGCTAAAAGCCAGTGAAGTGCTAAGCATAGTCTTGAAATTGTGCAGCCCCTTCACGGCACATGGTGACTCTCAATATGAGTCGAAATAATCTCGACGGGACGAAAAGCAACAAATAAGTTAATCAAATCAACTAAGGAGGACCATAACTAGCCCTAATAGTTGTAATTTCGTGACACATGAAACTTTTCTGTGTGCAATTTTCGGGAGGGACCTGCAATTTTAATGAGTTTAAGTAACCTTAAGGGTGACGACTGAGAAGGCACTACTTTTCTCAATCATACCTGTGTCAATTATGATGTTTCTAATTGTATAAATTGGTGTAGACCATTGTGCTGTTCGAATTACAGATATACGAAAGACGGCTGCAAACGTACGTTCTTAGTATTGTTTTTGGATTATTTCAATATACTTATAAACACATATAATGTATTATAGAGATACCGATTTTACATCATTTGGCACTACTTTTATTTATGCCTCGTTTCAAATGATGTTTCCATTTCAACCCTTTTCAGCGTGC
>CAJDSM010019833.1:0-11620 GCA_903981925.1 Ostrea lurida
GTTATTTTGCTTTTAACATTCATGAATCGAAAAATTAGTGGAATATTCTTAAGCATGTAACTTTTGCAAAATCATAAAATATTTTGTAAAGTATCCCTTGTTAAGCATTTTATTTTAAAATAAAAATTACATGTGGCATGAATTGCATTTTCTAAGTTTGATTTCCGCCGTCGGTGTCCTAATGCAGTGAAGCTATATAAGTGCCAACACGGTGATTTTGATTGAAATTACACTCTTTTCTTGAAAAATAAAATTCAATAAAGTAGTCCAACATATTCCGGAAGAGCACTTCTCATTTTCCGGTTCCGATGCTGGAATTAAGTTACCCTTGTTACACTATCCTCGTTGCTTTCGCGAAGTGAAAAAGTGCAATTTATGTGATTTTCCAAAAAATTGGTTATCGTGCAGGGCCGATCTATTTGTGATTGTGCATACACACAAAGTGTACAGTGAGGAATTAAAGGGGGAAGTGTTTAGTTTTGCAAGAAATTGGAATTTAATCATAATATATGTGTAAAAAGTTCTGATAAATTTAGAGTTCAGGATTGTTAAATACAAAATAATAGGAATTAATACTAGATTATTCAAGCGTGCGTGAATATTGTATAAACAGTTCTCTAAACCGAATAAATGAAGTTTACAACTAACTATGTTATAAAACCACGACAGATACTAAGTAATCCTATACAAGCTGGCATAGTGTAAAATGACTCGTGAGACAATTTATTAGTGGGTGTCTAGAATATACAGATTTCCTTCTCACTTGGATATGAATCAGATGAGTAAAAGGCATCACTCATATTATATGGTTTATGAGTATAATCAATCTAGAGCGGCGACATAGTCGACGACTGATATATTAAAATTTTGTGTAATATTATTAATCATGCTGCTCCCTTGCGCTATCACCAATTTTATATAAGTATTCTCATCCTACTGGAGACACACAAAATATTATCATTATTGTATGATATATTACGACGTCTTAGCCGAACCATATAGTATAACAGTTCCAATGTTTCTGGCACACACAATGTTTATATTCAGTCACTATGCACACCGATTATGTTTTTGTGCGTCACAAGTAATTATGACGACACAATCGAAAAGCTTTTCCAAATCTTCCTTGGCCTAAATGCGCATTACTCAGTAAAACACGATTGACATATGTAAATAGTAATAAATTCGTATAACATGCTGCAGCTGACATGTAACTAGTTTTCTCGCTATTACTCTGGCACCTACGAAGAAAATGATCCTAGCAACGCAGTTCTCATGATAGATAGAGATTCAGTAGGTCGTGGGTGCGGACGGCTATACGAGGTCAATCCTCCGGTCAACTGCTTGACTCACACGTAAACACACAACAGTAATAATATCAAGGCTAACGCCAGCGTTCTGAGTCGATACCACGGCATTGGTTTTCTCGGCGGAGTGTTACACTACACATGCTAACATCAGTACAAGATAACCATACACTCCATCAGTCGGCGCTACCATGTAATTTAATCAGTTCTCTGTTGGTTCACCGTACACTTTATTCTGTAACAGTACATAAGTAATATTTGATGAAAATAGAGATCAATTGCTGATTGTAAAGAATTTATTTTAAGACCGAGTCGCCTGACTTGTGGCACCGCTACAGTTAAACACACAAGTAATAATATCAAATCGTGCTGAGGTTAACAGTTCCTCGGCACCACAGCAATAAAATAGAAAATACACAATAAGTATATATCAAATCGTGCTGATGTAACAGTTCCTCCAACACCTTACAGTAAACACACAAAAGTAATATATCAAAAGCGTGCTGAGGTAACAGTTCCCCCGGTAACTACAGTAAACACACAAAAGTCATATATCAAAGCGTGCTGAGGTAACAGTTCCTCGGCAGCACCTACAGTAAACCACACAAAAGTAATATATCAAAGCGTGCTGAGGTAACAGTTTCCCCGGCACCTAAAGTAAACACAAAAAGTAAATATATCAAAGCGTGTGAGGTAAACAAGTTTCCTCCAACACCTACAATAAACCACAAAAAGTAATATAATCAAAAGGGTGCTGAGGTAACAATTCCTGCCAGTACCTACAGTAAACAACAAAAGTAATATATCAAATGCGTGCTGAGGTAACAGTTCCTCCGGCACCTACAGCAACACGCAAAAAAGTAATATATCAAAGCGTGCTGAGGTAACAGTTCCCCAACACCTACAATAAACACACAAAAGTAAATATATCAAAGGGTGTGAAGGTAACAAAATTCCTCCAGTACCTGCAGTAAACACACAAAAGTAAATATTCAAAGCGTGCCTAAGGTAACAGTTCCCCGGCACCCTACAGCAAACACGCAAGTATATTTCAAAGCGTCTGAGGTAACAGTTCCTCCCGGCACCTACAGTAAACACACAAAAGTAATATATAAAAGCGTACTGAGGTAACAGTTCCTCCGGTGGCTTACAGTAATCACACAAATTAATAATATCAAAAGCGTGCTGAGGTAACAGTTCCTCCGGCAGCCTACAGTAAACACACAAAAGTAATATAAATCAAAGCGTGCTGAGTAACAGTTCCTCCGGTACTTTATAGTAAACACACAAAAGTAATATATCAACCGCGTTACTGAGGTAACAAGTTCCCTCGACGGTATCTATTAGTAAAACACACAAAAAGTAATATACAAAATCGTGCTGAGGTTAACAGTTTCCTCCAACACCTACAGTAAACACACAAAAGTAATACATCAAAGGGTGATGAGGTACAATCCTCGCAGTTAAACCTTAACAGTAAACACAAACAAAAAGTAATAATATCAAAGCGTGCGAGGTAACAGTTCCTCCGGCACCTACAGCAAACACGCAAAAGTAATATATTCAAAGCGTGCTGAGGTTAACAGTTACTCTAGTACGAACAGTAAAACACCACCAAAAGTAATATATCAAAGCGTGGCCTGAGGTAACAGTTCCTGCCGCACCTACAGTAAACAACAAAAGTAATATATCAAGCGGTGCTTGAGTAACAAGTTCCTCCGGCACCGTACAGTAAAACACAACAAAAGTAATAAATCAACGCAGTAACTGAGGTCAAGTTCCTCGACGGTTATCTACAGTAAACCACACAAAGTAATATATCAAATCGTGCTAGGTAACAGTTCCTCCACAACTCAGTAAAAACACACAAAATAATATATAAAGGCGTGCTGAGGTATACAGTTTCCCACGGTAAACCATACAGTAAAAACTACACAAAAGTAAAATAGATCAAAGGCTGTGCTGATGTAACAGTTTGTCCCTCTGGCACATACAGTCAAGACACACAAAAGTAATATATATAAAGCGTGCTGATGTAACAGTTCCTCTGGCACCTTACAGTAAACACACAAAAGTAATAAAGTCAAAGCGTGCTGATTGTAACAGTTCCTCTGGCACCCTACAGTAAACACAAAAAGTAATATATGCAAAGCGTTGCTGATGTAACAGTTCCTCTGGCACTACAGTAAACAACAAAGTAATATATCAAATCATGCTGAGTAAAGTTCCCTCTGGCACCTTAACAGTAAACACACAAAAGTAATAATATCAAAAGCGTGGCTGAGGAACAGTTTCCTCGGCACCTCAGTAAACACACAAAAGTAAATATATCAAAAGCGTGCTGATGTACAGTTTCCTCTGGCACCTACAGTAAACGAACAACAAAAGTAATATATCAAAAAGCGTGTTGATGTAAAGCCTACTGCACCTACAGTAACATACAGAGTACATATATCACTCCTGAGGGCATGTACTTCAAGGCAAACAAGTTTGGACTATCATTGCAACAAATCATGAGCAAAGCTAACTGGAAATCAGCAAACACTTTTAATAGATTTTACAACAAGCCTGTTCAGATGGTTGAAATGATACATTAGCTGAAAAAGTTCTGCAATATGAAATAAATGAAAAATAACAAAACAGAACCAAAAAAAAAAGACAAAACAAAAAACAAAAACAAAAAACAAACAAACAAAAAAAAAAAATAATGGTAAAAATAAACAAAACAACAGCAACAAAAAAATCATAAATGAAATATATATATAAATATGTATAAATAGAGGAAAAAGAACGGGAGTCTTTGAACATACATGTTTATACCTTACTTCAGTTTATGAAATAAAATTAGAAATTTTATAAGTGCACTAAAGTGCACGCAATGAAATTAAGATTTTATGAGTAAACTGAAGTAAGGTATAAGCTCCCACCCTCCACATCCCATATATATATATATATATATTTATACATTATTTGTTTTCTGTTTTAGTCCGCAAAGATTAACCAGTTACACAGAAGGACCACACAGGCCTGAGACAGAAGTGATGTTCTTGTGAGACAGTGACATGTTTATAAGGATTCAAGGAGTGTTTTGTTTCCCAAATCAAAGAATTTGAATTTGTAATTTTGACATCTTGAATAGTTTAATAAAGATCACACAGAAATAATAGGACTTGTTGAAAATAATGGGAGGAGAAGAATATTATAATAAGCAGGATATTCTATATATATGGAGATACTAATTTTTGCATTTATACTGTCAGCCTCCATGAAGAAAGAAGATCTCACGAGATCTCGCTCTTTAAATAGGCTGGACTTACCGGAGGTCGGGGATAATACATGTTTATACCTTACTTCAGTTTACTCATAAAATCTTAATTTCATTGCGTGCACTTTAGAGCACTTATAAAATTTCTAATTGTTATTCATATCTCTTTACTGTTAAATATGTTCTTAAGACATATTGCACAAAAATGATTGGTTCTAATAGATTTGTCCAAATATATCAAGCCATAACCCAGCAGGCCGCGTGGCTTACCTGCACAGACGATTTAGGAGTTTTAGGCCCGCGACCAAATGGTGCACCTGTAAGGACCATTCCAGATTGCTATTCATAACTCTTTACTGTATTTTTTTTCTTATAACATATTGAATCGAACGTTCTGTCACTAGATATGTCAAATAACATCAAGGTTTAGGTCTTATATCTCACCTGTGCGGACGTATTAAGATCGCTAGTCATAATTCTTTACTATAAAATATTTTGTAAAAACATATTGGACTAAAGTTATGGAGATATATCACATTTTCTTGTAGATCTATATTACCCGATCAAAATATATGTCTCATGGCTTGCATGTCTGGACGAAAGACAGACTGAAGACCTCCTCGTTGTTCACAACGAGACTATGTCTAGTTATCATTATTTTTCCTAACGATTTTGTGCAGCGATTTTCCATGAAATTTCCAGGACTGGTGGATATTTAACTAAACAGTACACCGGTATATTCATTTTCATGACGTCATCATATCTTTCCTACTCCTTTTAAACGAATCAAGATATCGAATTTAAAGTTTCAGGGATTTTAGAAGTTATCTTTAGGACCAATTGTGGGGCATTTTTGTTTGTGTCCGACACTTCCGTTCGTTACAGGAAGTGAATAAGACATACTGAAACTTAAAATTTCCGTTTTTAAAATGCCTAAATTGCAGTTTTGTAAATGTTTGACTTACCGGACGTTAAAATGACAACTTCAGATTTTTGAGGAAAAAATATTATCGGAAAACATAACATAACATGTTTCGTGAAAATATCGGACATGTTGTCTTGCAGCGCACTGTCCGTCTTTATAATTACCCTCTCCGGTGCTAAGGTGCTGATTCTTTGTTCATATAATATTTATTTATTTATTTACCTTTAACAACCCCTTTGTTACAATACATCAATAGTATTCCAATACTTTAAAATAAAAACACTTATCTTATATAACCACTCTTAAGTTCCAGTTGTCTATTTGTATTAAAAAATCAACATACAAATATCGCCACACAGTACATGTATTAAATTTGAAAGTGAATGATAACCACCCCTACCTTTTATTGAGACATATCTATGAAGCAAACAAATGAAATACCAATACATTTCATCCGACATCCAACATCTGCGTGGTTCAATGTCACCTTTTCTTGACAGAATATATGGAGGACGGGAAAAATGTTTGGTTTTTCTTTTCTCAGAAAAATAGTCAGTGGTAGTCATAGCTTCATCAAATAGATAAGCTCTCAAAAACTAAGTCATTAGTAATTGTTTCTTATAAAGATTTATATGAAACAATGGCATTCTCAATAAGGTGTTCAACCAACTGAGCTATCTTGCCATCAGAGATCGAACCCGGATGACCGCTTCAAATTTCTTAACGTGTCTCCGTCCTAAGACGCACAACCCAGGATCGTATTGCCACTGACAGGACATTCACCTGAAATTCCAGGGATGGTCAACTGGACCGATTGTAACAGAATGAAAAAAATGCAACGGAACAGACCGGGTATCCAGCCCGTGCTGCCTAATATGCAGTCAGGTTTTCTACCAACTGATATATATTGCCACCAGAGATCGAACCCGGCTGACTGATACACTTCCTTTGTCGTTATCTACGTACGTAACAATGCAGTCAAATGGCGTTATTCATTGTCAATAGGAATTTAGACGAGAAGTATGTTTCTTCTCCCTCACACACGCAAAATATTGTGAAGTAATTTTAAGATAAATTATAGACCCTATGCCTTTAAGTATTTTTAGAGACTATATCATAAGGACGCCCAATGCAACAAAATTACATAATGAAAAGAAGTTTCAGCATTAAAACTATATAATACATCATGTAGAAATACATTCTATTTTGTTTTAATTTCATTCAGCAATTGGAAAGTATTCTTCTCAAACATGACTTGTTTGTGTATTGTTGTGGCACCCTTTCTGTATGTGTACTTGTGATGTTGCGTACTAATGACATGGCTACTGAATGTAATGCAGAAAGAAAACAAAGAATGGGAGAGCGGGGCAACATGTGATAAAAAGAGTCCACGATGGGCAGAATGAAGACAAATGGTATCACGATTAAAGCGACGACTGGGTCCGAACCGATGACGCCTAGAACATGAGGGAAAATACGTAGCCCTAAAAGCGTTAAGGCCAAGACTCAGGGATAGAACACTATAAATGTATCGGATATAAATCATATCAAACCACAACCCATGTGACATCCTATATATACATGCATAAACAATAATGTCTCTGCAAACCCGTATGGAAAACTAATATAAACTTCAATATTGTAACCACTTTAGAAGATAAAAAAATCTTTCTGACGACTTGCAACGTATATATTTAATTTTCTTTCTTGAATTGTTTAACGATATGAACGTTTGTTAGCACTATTTAATCAATACCCATATATATAGATATACCTTGTATATGTATGTTGATTGTGATATGTACACCAAAATATTTGCTCAGTTAAAGAGAGGTAATTCACTGTCTGATTCAAAATCGTATTTAGAGTGCGTTACGAAAGATTCCGCTTAACCCTTGTTCCTTTGCTCAATTATTGAATTCATGAATGATAAGAAACAAAAAAAAAACATTCGTTTGAAAATCAGTTTTATTTCTGTGACCCTGTTCTGATGGATATCCCGATTGAATGCTTTTAATTGATGTTAATTCCATATGGAGTACCACAAACAGGATTCCTGACCTCTCTGACATAGAAGGTTACAAAAGCAATAGCCTATAAACACTTACGTCAAAACCATTATTATCCAGCTTCTCCTATACCTAATAACGATCACAGGGGGTGCTTACTTCACAAGAAGAATTTCAGAGGAAATAGACAAAAAATGAAAATATATAGTTAGAAAATATATGTAAGTTCTTAAAACAGCCCAGTTGCTATGTACTATGTTACTAGCTTGAAATACAGATATGTATTTTATTGCAGTGGTAACATTACAAATTCATATTAAAATTAAGGATTATCTCCTTCATGCATAGCTCTGGTCCGTCGAAGTATTTGGCCCCAATCTCTTGGCACTACATTGATCACCGTATATAATTTATATTTGACGACGGGTAACTCGCGTTACATTTTTTTTTGTTTTCGACTACAGGCTCACGGCGGGGTGACCGGTCAGCAGAGGATGCTCTCCTCCTCCATGGCACTGCTCTGCCTTCGCTTTCGTCGAAGGTCCGTGTTGCCTTACACTCGATTTTGTATGTGTTTTTTGGACTATGATTATCGTTTCATACTTTGTTACTTCGCCATTTTATATATGATGCCCCTGGGTCGAGGCGTTTGCTCGTGGACTGTTAGTCCCCGAAGGTATAATCTACACACTTCTCTTTAAACCTCATTCATTCTAAAACAGAACACCATGTGTGCAGAAGCCAGGCTAGCTTGAAGGAGCAGCCGTTGTTTATTTATTTATACACATTTTATATATTACAAACATTAATATATAGCACCATATTATCCACAGTATTAAGATTGTACGTAAATAACTTATACAAATATGCCCCTATCTAGAAATTAAAAACCGCCCAGGAAAAACCATAGACGAGTAACTATGGAAACCTGTGTCCGACGCATGTTAATACCTCTAAGGGAGAATGCCGGACGTGCATCCGTTGTACAATCTCATGAAAAAACACTGAACATGTATCTTGATTAAAGCTGAAAATACACAACAATATGAATATACTAGTAAATATATAACCCCCAAAAAAACTTTTTCCCGTGCGCTCACGTGGGTAAAGCTGGCTTAGAATGACCAAACACTACATCCTATACTGTAATTCCATTGGCCGTCCTATGACCACGCCTAATCATAACAAGCTATTCCAATCGAATACGTTCCTATCATACAGATGTTTTCCCGTATTCTACAAACGCGGAAAACTTTAGTCTCTACAGTCCATTTGCTATGTACTATGGTACTGTGAAATACGGATATGTATTTTATTGCAGTGGTAAATTATAAATTCATAACAAAATTAAGGATTATCTTCCTCGTGCATGCTCTGATCCTTCGAAAATTTGGCCCCATCTTTTGGCACTACATTGATCACTGTTATAAAGTTTTACTTTCATGTTTCGGATTTCCAACATTTCGGTTTGAGCATCACTGAAGAGACATAATTTGTCGAAATGCGCATCTGCTGCATAAATTGGTACCGTATATGATTTATATAGTAAAAATCACTCAATTTAACAACACTAATAGAAATGAGATTAACGGTTTTCATTGCGTCTCTCTGTGCTCCCAGAGAGAATAGCGTTCATAGCAGTGTTCCCAGAAAAACTACCGTTCCTATCAGTGTTCCCAGACAGACTAGGGTTCCTATCAGTGTTCCTATCGGTGTTCCCAGACAGACTAGCGTTTCTATCAGTGTTCCCAGATAGACTAGCGTTCCTATCAGTGTTCCTAGACAGAATAACGTTCCTATCAGTGTATCCAGACCGAATAGCGTTCCTGTGTGATTCAGTCTACCAGGAAGTTTTATTCAGTAATAAGAACAATAAATCAGCGGGTGCGGCCGGACATGATCGCGGGTTTGTATAATACACATGCATGCTCGGTTCCGTTTGATATTCTCGATGTAGAATTATATAAAACTCAAATCAATCGAAAAGAGATACAAATAAAAACTATTCCAGAGAATTAAACGTGTATTTCTCACTGGTGCATGTTATCAATCAATATACAGGATGGAATGGGGATTTAAATAATGCGCAATACGCAGAACAATAATGTACATATATCTACTAGATGAAAATGTTAGATTGGGGTTACGTAAAATATGCATCAATGCTGCATGTGAAAAAATGTTTTAATCCTCACCTACCTATTAAATACTGTAAATTGACGTACATGTACATATATGATATATAAGATTTCAAAATTGAAACAATGAGCGTCTTTATAAGGGAGAGGGGGTTGATAAAATCAAAGCTGTTATTATTTTTGAATATTTTTAAATAATTTTATGAAATTCATCTTGTAAAATATAACTGCTAAGGACGTCTCCCTTGGACAATTTTCTCGACTCGCACTTTTTAAAATCATCTTGATGTACGCCTGATTTAGACATCTATATCGTTACATGTACATGCATGTCGTATGCTTCTCTACTTTCCGCATTAATTATTATGCTGTTTGTGGATAAAATATTGTTAAACACAGTCATGCATAAAACACTATTTAATAATTCTCCGAAATTGACAATCTCTTTAGGGGCTCAGGGTCTAGAACAGGGTCCTGATGGGTATATAAAGTGAAAATGCAATTAATAGAATAATTAGTTTTACTAACTATCTTTAAAATGATCTTGGTCAAATACGCTTATTTTTTCTTGTGCATTTTCGTATTTTATTTTCGATTTTAGTAAAGAATAAATCATGTTTTACTGCTGATGTAATCATGTAAAACATAGAGGTATTGCAATGTGTTACGGAGGTTGTAATAGGTATTGTAAATAAAACATTGATACTATTTACCTTAGAACAAAAGACAAGAAGTGTAATAAAATCAAATGGATCATTTGAATGTTATACTGTTGTTTGTTCATAAAAAACACACAGAGATGGGTATTTAGCACATATGGTATATAAAATGTGTCATGATTGAAACCCCGTAACGAATATCTACTGTAATAAAAAACAATAGTTCATTAAGGTGTACATGAAAAAGGATCAAGGTATTAGTGATCAAACAATAGTAATAAAGAATGTAAAAATTGGAAATATTTTTTTGGGGCCTAAAACAACATGCCACTTTTATTCTCACCTACGTAACAGGTGTGTCAATATGTTTAACCAGCAGAAAATGCATACTAATAACAACAGGAGAAATAAGTCATAGTAAAGAACAGATACAGAATACTGCAATAAAATTTATAAATGTATTATGTAATGAAACAATAACATTGTAAACTTAAGTAACTTTATATACTTTTTGTACGTTGTTGTCTCCAAGCTGTGAAAGTTGTTATACTCCAGTGTTATTTTACTCTTGAATGCAGTGAAAATTAATCAGTACCCATGCTTGTACATGCTTGTATAATTAGTGTTACCAACCGTAACGATAGCTCGGCTCAGGGACTTCAATATAACCGTTATAAAAACAACACATTGTCACCTCAACAGACCGAGGATTGGTTTCAATATAAGCGATAATTCAATTTATGCGATTTCAACTTAACCGAATTTTATTTGCAAAGAAAATGAAAGACTGGGGTTGCGGATTTACTTTTATTTCAATATAAACGATATTTCAAATTAAGCGATTTCAATATAAGAGGAGTAAGCTGTATTTGTATTGTTACGCAGCTTGGTTAAGGTTTCCCCGAGAAAAAATCGCTGCACTGTACTAAATGTACTCCAGTGCTCTTCCGCCGGCATTGCCGCCAATAATATTGCGTCATAATGTTTACGTTGAACGTCATATCGTAGGGAAAATGTCATAATATTAGAGTTCTTTTAGTCTTTATTTACTATGGCTAACAAAAGATAAAATGTATACATGTAAATTTTCACGTGAAATTATTATACAATTCACTTTCCTTAGTATTATCACTCTCAAATTCTCGATATTCATTATGCGCAAATGTAATATCTACATTATATCGCGACCTTGGAATCGCCCTTTTCTGCAATCTATACAATGGACTCATTGCATAAAGAGGGTTATCGCTGTAACCAATGCGCCAGTTTCACGATACTGCTACACTCAGTTACACATTTTTTTTTGAAATCTCTCTC
>CAJDSM010019837.1:14415-29549 GCA_903981925.1 Ostrea lurida
ATAGCTGTTCCTGTGGACCAATTCCATTCATATTTTTGAATAAAACATTGATTAAAGATAACTACGTGTACTGGCACGATTCATTTCACTTTGCTGAAGAATGTATTTCAGTTCCCTTGTTTCACGCCACACTAAACTTCAAATACATATCATAGGTTGTGTTCATTCTTTGATAAAACCTGCATTTAGGAAAGACAATTTTCAAATTTTAAGCAGTAATACTACATGCAATGGTAATGATGTTCAAGGATTCTCCGAGTATATATGTTAGAAATAATTTCAACTATAATTTCAAGCTTCTGAATAATAATATATCTAATGCAACGAAAACAAGCAACTCCTTGATAGAACGATTGCATTACACTGAAATAAAAACATACAAATGATACAATGGATTTATTGAATATACATCAATTCTATGACATATGATCTGCTCCTAGCTAAGGTATTCGGTCCACTCCGCACCCCATAAAGTTATGGGGAGCCAGAATGGACCAAAAACACTTGGCATAACATTAGTTCAGTTTCAACTATATTGATGAGCAAGGTACTTCTCCTAGAACTCTTCATTTAAATACCAAGGATAGTCTTTACACTGAATTCCCTTTTCATACGCAGCAGAGAGTGTATGATGACATTTTCATCTTTTTCAATTCGAAACGTCAGAGTATTGAGAAAGAAAGGATTAGATTGGCGATCGTTCGTGATCCCAAAAGGTATTGGAAGAGCGACCAGTAAGGTCCGTGCTATTCAACTCTCCTTCCTCGGAATTTGAAACACTTCTAGCCAGAGTTAAATGTGCAGTTTTTAAGCATGTTTAGCTTTGATCACATGTGGGTTAATTGAAGGGGCTTTTCTATGTACGTTCTACGGTGTGTAAAATGCGTCGATGGCATTTCATCAATTTCAATTTTTGGACATACTTCTTTGCTTTTCAGGATTTTAGCCAAAAATATACGGGATCTGAATGCGTTTGGTTGATTTTTCAGATGCTATTTCAGCAGGGCAAGCTGACACGCGAAGCATCCTTCTACTTTTCTCGTTGTCCTTTTTGTTTGCACGTCTCGTAGATGTCATTCCCATACAATAAGATTGTTCGTATTAAATCATTTCATTTGGTCTGTAGGACAAGAAAACAACCTGCATTCCGAACGAACGCTTCGTGCATTTCTGGGACTGTAGGAAATTAACATTTTTAGGCCACCATCCGTAAGTGGTACAACAAGGAACCAAATCGATGCTTAATTTGTGTTGGCTTGTACACCATTTCCTATCCAATAAACTCAAAATTGAAACTGGTTTTCCATTATGACATCCATTTTGTCTTCATAATTAAATAAGATGTTTCCTTGAGTCCATATGGCGTCTCGTTCAAAGCTCTCTTCAATATGTATAATATTAATTTAAGAAACGGAAATGCAAGAAAATATCCCTCAGAATCGACAATGGTAGAGTAATTCTCTGAGAATGGGGTTTGAGAAAATTTTAGCAATGCAAACCCTTTTCAGCACATTCTTCAGTCATTAACTACATGCGTTTTATCCCTCAACTCGTCAATACACAGGGCGAAATCAAACTCATCTGGAGGTCCAACCTTCGTTCCTTCTTCAGTGGATCCAGTTCGAAAAAACAGACATCTAAATGTTCATCATATGATGCCACGAATTTGCACAATGAGTTTACAAGTCGGCACTATTCTTCAGAAACTGCAAAACTTCTTTGCACCTTCTAGTGATCTTTATGATAAGTGTTTACTAAAAAGTCAAATAGTTCAGAACGATCATCTGGAAGAAACATTGCCTTTCTCTATACTTTCTTTTGTTTTGATATCTGAACTACATATTGTATTTTGCATGTCGAGAAGGATATCCTCAAATGGTTTGTTGCGTGAATACAAAAGTTCCTGGTTTAGCCTTTGCAACAACGGTTTGTGGCATCGAAACTAATGTGTCGTTTTACAGTATCGAAGGGTGTGTCATTTCAAATTGTCTACTGCGGAAACATTGGCCAATGATTTAAAAATAGTTTTTACTTGTTCTTGCGAAATTGTGATAAGAAGGCCAAATGAAGGGTGTAGATCCATGGTCATCTGCAGCATTAATATCGACTTTCCTTCAATGATAAGCCTACTGAGTTAGATTCCGGTTGGGTCTCGTGTTTAATCAAAGACATCAATGGGAGTCCTCCCCACTGTCCTTTGCACTGAAGTCCATATTTGTATCAACAAATGTTTGGTAAACTCTTCGAGGAAAAAAGACGGAGGCTGGCCGCTCTCCGTAAATATTCCTAGAATTACATCAGCATGCCATGCGTTTAGTATTTCCAAACAGTCAGTTAAAACAGACACACATGACGACCAAACTCAGCTCTACCTTTGGAATGTCAAAAGCCTCCGCATTCACTGTGTCTACTCAAATCATCCAGGTTGATCCTTGTTTAGAGAACTTTTCTTTCTGTCCAATTTTCAAATTGCCAAAAATCTTAACACGGTATCAACTTTCATACTCTTTGAGTCCGGAGTTAATCTTTCCTCATTGGCTTGGGATACCTTGCAAATCTTGAGTTCCCTTGGAAGTTGATTTGGGACTCAAACGCATACCATAGAATGGACACGAGTACATACTTGCTGCTGAATGGAAATTTAATACATGCATTGTCGGTTATCACGTGTATTTTGCAGAGTTACAACTTGATGTCTGTTGAACGCGTTCATCCTCTCACAGCTCGTAATATTTGGCCGCATATCTCTCCTCAGCAGTTGCTTAAACTTAGCCTATCTAAATTTATTCTCTCATCGAGCGTTTCGAAAGATACTTCTGCTTAACATACTCATTTATTTTCCACAGCAGGTGAGACATTCATCACCATTAGACTGCTCACGTAATTTATTTGTCTTTTAAAAAGCAAACCATATATTTACAACCCGAGTTGAGGTGATTTACTTTCGCAATCAAAAATCACAATGCCTATAACAAAAGCGAGCAAGTAAAGTCTAGTAGTGTGGACCATTTCCTGTTTGAGTTTCTTGACATAATAATATAAAAAATTGTAGAGAAAAGAGTAAGTAGTTACCAATTTTTGTTACTGTTAATGCATAGTCCGTGCATTTTCGTGCATAGTGCGCGTGTTTATTCACCAGATTTCAGGCGCGAGTGTGAAATTCTTGGTGTGCTCCAAATGTCATGCTCATAGACGCGCAATATGTCGTAAATCGGTTGTGTCTGTCAGAGTGTACGGCTAAGTAATCTTGTCGCTACTCTTCAATATTTTTCAATGTGGATATCCTAGCATACTACCCGATAAAGTATAAATTCATTTCCGACTTATATCATCTTCCTTAAATCTCAACGAAATATTCTAACCTAGGAATATCTTGACCAAGATCTTGTTTCTGGAGAAAAGGGCAACTCGCATGAACTTTCTCAAAAGCATGTTAATATACACCAGATTAAGCGTCCATTCTTTTCGATCGCAACTAAGTGCCTCCTTATTATTTATGGTTACCCAGGTAACAAACTCCTCACAACATCGCATATACATGGCAGTTTCCCTAATGAGATTGTTCCTGCATTGACTAGAGAATATCTGTGCTCTTGCTCTAAAAATGAGCAACGAACATTGGGTTAGAAAAGGACTATATTTCTAGGAGGAGGATACGCTCTCTCCCGAATATATAACGGACTATGATGAATTGTTATGCGAGCGACATTCTGCACACACCCAAAGTTTTTGTTATTTTTTTGTCAATTTAAATGAGTGATCGCGAATGATTCCAATTTCGCAAAGCCCAGAAATGAGTTAGACACTTAGTTACGAGACTATGTGAGTGTTTTATTCTTATTCAACTGTACCCAAATTCCAATCACTTTCCTACTCTCCTCTCTACCTAAACAAACCATCAAAATTACTCGACAGGAATGTTACAATTGTCTAAACCAGACATTATTAACTCGGTAAAACCAATATTAAGATTAATGAGCATGCAATGTCTCAATTTTATATCAACCTACACTGACTAGCCCAAGTCTGCGGCATTACTTTATCTGTTACATGTAGAGTATCAAAACTCATGAAATCGAATAAAAATAGCCTAGACCACAATGATCTTCTGGTATTAGACTTCGACATAGTCAATATGTATGATGTCATCAACTGCTGCATTAAATAGAAGCGACTTCGCCTTGGTTTAATTATATCGTCCCAAGCATCATTGCCGGATGCAAGCATATCATCAAACGCTGAATACATCAATTAGTCTGTAGACGTGAATGACGATAGCAATCTCAATAATAGTCGGATCTCCTTCATCTCCCACAAGTAGAGGGTTTGTTCGTTCTCACCGAGGCAACTCCCGTCTGAATTTGCTCAAGCTATTTATCTGATATGCCAAAGAGTTATTGTATTGGCTCAATAACTATGTGTACAATTTCGCACGACGAATTATTTGGAGCATAAGTAGCGGTAGCTACCGCAAAAGTAGTGTGCCGACAACTAATGACCATGATTCTGATCTTGCTCTCTTTGAAATCATTTCAGCGATGATCGTAATGTAAATTCAAATTAGCTATATTGATCTATACTAGAAATTCTCTGGTCCCTGAGAGCATAAAGTTGTGACTGTTGACAAACATTTTTAATTTTTTCTTTTGTGTGTTTGTGAGAAAAAATGTGCATAGTCCTGATCTTTGGGTACTCGATAAACCGACAGACAGCATTTCGTTATCTATTAGGTGTTGCTTGGTCGATTATGATAAATAATTTTGTGGTTGACTGGACTGATGATTTTGTGGGGTTAAGGAAGATGGACCTTTATTATTGACGCTGGTTGTTGTGCTGGAGTCGAAAGGAAAGGGGAGATACAATATTTTGGTGATTGGGCTTCACTAAATAATTGGGGACAAAGATTTGTGGGTGAACCCCGCACCACACTTAATGACTTTGGTAAATACTGAGCAATTAGGTCATCACAATGACGTCAGGCAGTTGATTGAAACATGTATGTGAGTTATGGACCAACAGTTATTTAAGCGCAGTGGGCTGTTGAAAAGCCTAGCTAATACATTAACCACAATTCACAGTCGATTTTGACCAAATTTTGATGATCTCACTACGTCAAGCCTGAACTGTCATACAGACTTCATCCACCCTATGGGCACCATTCGTCACTCTGTTTGGCTCCCTAGCGAATGCCGTGCATGTATTTAACTAGCCCTGAACACCCTCGATGGCAGCTGAGGTTAATGCTAGAGAGTGATAAAGGATATGTTCATTGGTTAATGAGCTGATTTTAGCATTCAGCGATTTGGGCATGTTTAGTATCAACTCCCCTTTTCGGTTAAAGGAATTTGTTTTCTTCTCAACGGACCTAAAGAGAGTATTTTCAAGGGCAATGCAAATGCTATGTAAGAAGAATTAATTACCTTGTCTCACGAGTTGCGCATGAGATTCCAGATCATGCATCAGATCGACAATCTGCAGAATGCTTTCAAACACGATCGCGTACGGGTATCTGAGTCACCTGAATGCTAACGCGTATGATATCAGTTTGACTCTGTGAAATGACCATGAATGCCATATAATAATATGATTTTGCATAATACATCGACTGCTATCTGCAACAGAAATGAGAGGATAACTAAATATCATATATATTAACTGAACCCCTGAAAATCCCAACCTGCCGATTAATTTCCCTACACAATTAAACATACTTTCTGCGATAAAATAGAAGATACCTATTTTATACCTTTTTTAAAGAATAAATGCTATTATCAGAGTCTGAGGCTTCATGAAAGCCTCATAATTGCTAGGAAGTCTATCAGGAAATGCATATTAGATACTATATGTTACCACCATGCATCTATCGCATTGGATCCCAACTACTCTAGCTGTTTTTCACCAAAGATGCTGACTCGACTGACCCAGTTGATAAACTTCTGTAGGCCATAAATCTTGAGTTGTGCATGAAATTTGCTAATCATAGAATTGTTACCGATCCCATCCCAGCACGCGTATTTGAGTATAGGAAATTTTTCACCACCAAATGACATGCTATGTATAGATTATCATCATATCCTTAATATATCGTATATGTTTTTGTACTTGTGTACATTCAATGTCAGCTCATGGGATCGTAAAATTAACCTCGTCTTGATGTAATGTGTTAGTAATCAGTTGTAAAGGACTAGTCATGATACGTTCGACTTTGTGTGTATATCTAATCTGACCAAAACATTCGAACTCGGGACAACAAAGTCACACCTTGATGAGGTATGTAGAATTTTCCACAAACACACCAATCAAAGAAAGAATTCCTCTCTCATTAAAAATCAACTGTTTAAGTAGAAATATAACTTGAGAAGATCAATTTTCTTCTCACAACACAAAACTAGAATGTTTAATAGATTCTCATTCTTCGCTATCTAAGCTGGCACTTTCTGATTGTGTGTCATACAGATGCGCCCAAATACGTATGTGACTATTGACGCCTGCGTCTCAGATGCCACCCCTCTGAAAAAATACTAAGAGATAACCCAGAGGGAGGTGAACGATTTATCATCTATTGGGCAGTGCCATGCCGGCATTAGTGTATCGAAGAGGCTGCGTTTAATGTTTTCTCATATAATTAGTATCTCGCCCATTAACCCAATCTGAAAAAACTACATTAGATCATTATCGCACTATCACAAAACTGACCAAATTAAAACACCCAGTTACTACATACACTGCCATTTAAACGATACTTGTGACATTTGTAAATACCTCCACATTGGTTAAGTGCGTACTTACATCCTACTGCTCTTCAGAATGATCATGGTCACTTCAAAATCATGCTTACAGTCTCCGAAACTATAAAACAAATTTAATATCATTGTCGAAATGAGACGACGTACTGAATGTGATATGTATGATTACTCTCCGTTACCCAATAATATCATGGATTCCAAAGCATTCATAAAAACCCTTACAAAATAAATTTAGATAATTTGTAGGATCTAGTAAATGTTCCACCAAGCCCCTGTCTTTACTGCCTCACGAAAATATTGAACAACGAGCTGTCAGGCTAGCAAACTTTACAGACAGTTATTGTGAAACTACTGAGTATGTGCCGAGAATGTTGTAAATCAAAATGTGGAATCCTAAATAATAGTCTCAAAGAAAGCTTAGAGAGTGAATTACTGAATTCCAGAACCTTGCTCATATCAACAGCATCAAGAAATATACTTTTCAACCACGATATTACACAGATTCCTCATTCTCTCCGCACGATAATTTGTATAAGAAGACTAGACTTGGAATACACATCTTATAGGACAGTGCTTCTTTAACAAACAATGGAAAAGAAATATCAATCTAGTGATTCAGCACATTCAAAAATATTTGTGATAATAACACATCTCCACCTCATGGATTTGATATACTACACTCCAAGTAGCTGAAGTTGAATTTAGAAGCAAAATGCTGGTGAGTTCCTTCATATCTTATGTGCTAAGTTTTTTGTTGACAATCAAGTCTGCCAACAGTCATTCAGTTGAGAATTTCACACAATAGAGCCTCTTGGGATCCTTTATTAGCGACCTATTTTTATATTCCGTTATGAAGTATAATATACAAATCTCAAAAACTTATCTTACTATGAAAAGAAGAAGATCTCTAGCGGTGGCCTTTAATTGACGATTGTGCGTTATTATCTGACAGAAGTTTTATCTAGTTATATAACTAATGAACTTTTGTGATTTATACATGTATGTCGATTTAAATATTACTAATCCACAGACGGACAGACAATAAAATGGACACGCATCATTAGAGTCTTCTCCGTAGTTCAGCTCGTACTTGAGCCACTTTTATACCGGCTTAACACTAACAACTTAACTTATGACAAAACGCGGATCTCGATTTATAACGTTCATCCGATCATCAACGTTCCCATTTACATTTAGTTGTAGCAAGTGTCCATACATCATCCAAATGGCAATAAGACGTGTTATGTGTTCTCTTCAAAGCATTATTCGATAGCAAGAGCTTGCTCTGAAGGTATGATCAGTTTTTGAATTGAGGCAGAGAACTACATTACAATAAAAAGCTATGTTGCTGCAGGGGTTTCAAAGTACGTTTATTAGCAGCATTCGTAAATTCTATGGTCATTTGCATAACGATTCGTTTACCAGTATGACCTACCATTGAGTTCAATATGCTGTCGGATGTGTTTTGACTAGACCAGACAATTATATGCTCGTTGTTTACATTTTACTACATGATCTCTGAGGAAAGGGCTCAATTGAATACACTTATTTAATAATGCTACACGGATTTGCTCCGTTTACCCAATTCGAGAGCTATGATCTTCACGGAGGGTGTGAGGACCCTCGGTCGACACCAGGGACCATGGTGATTTCTTCCCTCCTATACATATTTTAAAGTACGAAAGATCTACATAACATTTAAAAGAACAAAGTACATGTACAAACATGATCAAAGCAGTCAAATTATTACCATAACATGTAAAGTATCAAAGTAGAGCTAACTTCAGACGTATTTGTGAAAAACATATGTAGAAGTTGGTGTAAATTAAACTGGTCATTACTAAAAAAAAAAAACCTCTGATGAACTTCTAATAAATTTGAAATCCCAGAACCTTTTTTCAGCTATCAAGAAACCTATTTTTCAAATTATTTGTAAATATATTTATATCTTACAAACACTTTAGCGACTACCATTTTCATCACGCATAAGCTTTAAAGTACAATAAATTTTTAAATCAATTATAGACAGTTGTTTTACTTTGATGACGAATAATGAGATTATACGATAGAGAATTGAATATTCATATCTAGTGATCAGTCATTCTAAAAATTTACTTTGTTGAACGCCACTCTGATTCTACCGCTCAAGTCTTTGAAGCTTTATGATAAAGCAATGCTGGGGTTCCTCATGCCGCACGGGTTGACATCTTTGTAGTTTTTGGTGATCAGGTCTTCCAACCAAATCTGTCGAATTCCCATCGAGCCACAAATTGTTTCCTTTGTCTCACCAGCAGTAGTTTCCATGTCTGCTTCGTACTTGAATAGTGATTCCTCACCACTCGAACATTAAAGGACAAATTACCGCATGTTTCTAAACTTTTTGATTTTTTATATGAAGAAACAGAAATTTTCTCTGTATGCACTTAATAAATGTACTTTTAAATGTATTTTTGGATAAGAAATATTATGCTTAAGTTTAATACAGAGTTTGAATGCACAAAATTCAAATCTTGCGAATATACATATTTTTCTTCATAATTCTATGTGCCATGATAGTGTGAGCGTCATGCGAGAGAACTTATCAACGTTAGCCCACATTAGATAAAAATAGATTTATATGATTCTAATAGGACACTCCTCACATGGCAATTATCACGTTAGACGCTTCTTTTGATAAACACCTGTCATTTAGGAAAGACACGGAATTTTCAAATAAGGTCTTTTAAGCAGAATACTACATGCAATGGTAATGATGTATCAAGGATTCTCCGAGTATATTACGATTTTTCATTTTCGTTATGAAGTAAGTTCATGCGAATATGTAAAGGCCAAAGATAAAACAGATAATCCAAAAGAATGACAAAACAAAGTCTAGGCAAACATGGATCGCGTGGGCACACTAAATAATTGAATCAGGTGACTAGAGGAGTAAGCATTCCCTGGCATGGCCTGGTCACAGCTGTCGTGTGTCTATAGTCTGTTCGGTAAACGGAGAGCATTTCGTTGTCAAAATAGTGTATAACAACGGCGTATCAATTGCAGCAAACATACAGACAACAATTGACTCAAACTTGTGCATGTTATGACAAAAAATATTGATCTACTCTGTCTCTATACCAGGCATGAAGGCCTATCTACACTTTTTTGGCTGTCTTTTCCTGAAAATGACTTATTATATGTCTCTTTTAATTTTCAATATACAACAATGCACATATGGATTTCTTTTTTTGATTGTAATATATACATGTATGACCTGTCGATGTACCATTTTGTATTGATATCAGTGAAGTAAAGAAACTTGAAACTTTGAACTTGAATGGTAGTTCATACTGGTACATTAAATCTATAACAATCATAGAATTTATATGAAATTATTTACTTTTAATCGTGATTGTGAACCTCCTGCAAACATCTTGTTTGTAGTAGCCTGCTCAATTCAAAAATTATCCATACGCGAGCAAGCTGCTTTCGTATCGAATAAGTTGAGAGACATAAGCACCATACGCACGTGATGATAGAATATTGCTACACTAGATATGGGAAGTTGCCGATGGAGAAGTTAAAACTGTCCCCGTTTCTAATAAAGTTAGTTTTAGTTTGCCGTTAATGCCAAATGTTAATGTGTAATGTCAAATCAATTCGAGGAGAAGTTGGCATGGGACAGTATATACACCTCAGTGTTAACGCACCGCGCTTGTGCGGCGTGAAAATCTGAAATCAAATCAATCAATCTGTGGCGATATTGTATGTCTTTAACCTCAGGAAATATATATCACACAACCATACATGTTCCACCACATAATGTTAGAGATATGCATGGTCTCTGACTTATCCTGTTAGCAATGAATTGCGAAGTGTAAAAAGACATTGTATATTTTTAATATACATTTCTTTTTAATTTCAAAGATCCGCCTGATAATTTAACGACAACGCCAATTGAATTGGTATTATTTTCTACCTTTTCATTTCCCAATTCAGCCAGTCTATTTCATCAATTCATGGGATGTATACTGTACATGAGGTACATGGATACTCTTTGTATGTACTCTATTCAATAAAACAGGTCAAACAGACAATCAATGACAATGTATTTGTCATATTAAATCTATTTCATCATTCTTTTCCACAGAAAGTTGAAATAAACGTACACGTCTACAGTGTACAACAAAACAGTTGAATATTAAGCGCGATAAGAGTGTTGCAAAAAAATTTTCGATATGCGATAAACACTGGAAATTCATTGGCAGTGGATGCTTACTCTCCTAGGCACCTGATCCCACCTCTGTGTATCATGGGGTTCGTGATTGCCAACTCTGTTTTTTGTATTATATTAGGACTTGCGAGATTTGATCAACTGTTCGTTATCTTTGCCTTTACATGATACTCCAGACAGTGAACTCATAAATGAGTAATTGATGAAAGGTAATGATGTCCATAGACATCTTAGCAGATACTGAATTTATATTCAAAGAAAGGAAAAATATTTCGATTTTCATGGCACATGGTCTCTTTTATATATGCTATACTCAAAAGTGCGATGGTCGTCCAGAAGTTTGATGTCTGCGCAAAAGTGCATATGAAATATCATTGAACACATGATTATCTCGCCATGTTCGTTTGATAACATCTGCGTTATTAATTCATCTGTACATCTTTTAACAAACAAATATTACAATGCATGATAATGACGTTTAACCAAGATCACAAACTCGGTCAACGGTTTGGTGATCATCCCCATCCCAACTGCCTTCCGCGGCCAGTTGGTAATGCTTCCTGATATAAAAGCGGCACAGGAGCAAACGTACGTATGTATTTAAAATTATATTTGCAATAGAGAGGCAATGGTATATCTGAAATTAACAAAATCATACACCACACATTACATGCAACAAATAGACAAAATTGCATAGATTAACATTGTAATTCCTCTGAAGGAAATGTACATTGTCTGTTTTTTAATTTTACTTACAAAACGTACAACTCTATACTCCATGATAAAAAAAAAGAACCGGCATTTCATAGTAGAGAAACATACATATAAAAATAGTTCAGCTTATATAGTGTGAAAAGTAAAAATGAAGAAATTACAAAATCTATGTTGACCAAAACTCTTACTTAACTGTGTGGCAAACAACGGGCAGCTACAGGTACTCTATGTTCTAGAAAAAAACCAAACTTCCCGTACTGATTAAAATAAATCCATGGAGCTTAAAGTGGATTTAACTGGTTCTACTAAAGTATGTGAATTCTCTTACGAACTAACTGCCAATAGAAGTGTTGTGAATAAATTACATTCAAATAATTACACACAGCTCGTAGAATTGAAAAATAGTAGAAGGAAAATCATATAAGTATAATGGACCATGCACATATATCACGGGGTGGAATCAGTGCAAAAATTGATGGGCACAAACTTTGTTAATGACAATTAGACGTCGGACAATGACTTTTTGCTGTGAATATTGTGAATAGGACATTTATTTTTTCCACTGACAAAAACGCAAACGTTTTCCCTTTGATTTAAAGAGAATATTTACCTGAAAAGTACGGAAGATATTCAGCAAATTGGGGTATGCCTTTGCAAACTTATGTTCAGTCGTCAAAACATTTCTAAAAAATATAAATTTTTTAAGAAGATCATATTATAATCATATTTTCTATATTGTCTATATTGAGCTTTGTGGTTTGACATCAAGTTGTTGTACTCAGATATATATGGGAGCACGAATGTTTCTTAAGAGTTTGCAAGGGGCACTGCTTTTTCAAATGACCGGTCCCATCCTGTGAGAAATAGTTTGCATGGTCATAAATATCGCCTGGCAATATATGAAAATAATAGACAACAAGAGTGACAGCGTGTGGACTCACGTAATCAATACAATCACGAGCAGGAATGCGACCAGTAAAGATCTCATTCATAAAAGATAAAGAACACGTGGATTACTGATAAATGATGCAGGTGTTTTTCGTAATAAAAAAATCACTGTTTCGAACTTTGATCCAACCCAAAATCGATCCATGTTGTCGGATTTTTCATGTTTGTATCATTATCATCCCACATGTATAAGTAAACACCCGGAGAAAATAACACTAGGAGGTCTCTGGCAGGAGAGGCACACATGCTTTTTAAACTTTGATTCCGCAGTTCGTGAGCTCTTAACCCTGGGCCAGGAGCTTGGTATGTTTAATGTTTTATATTAGTTGCAGGCACCATATTATTATTCATACTCTGGTGGGTATCACTGATGTTTGTATGGTCCGTCCGTCTCCGAAATATCAATACGCTCAGATATCGGTATCCGTATCATGATGTCTCCATATGATAAACAAATTAATATTCATATATGAGGCCTAACACGAGGAAGTCTGAACAAGGTCTATCTCCCTTATGCAACAGCCTTCTCCATTTACTGGCAATCGCATTATGCGTGTTAAGTTGTCAGGCCTTTTCATAAATCGCTTTTTGTCCAAGCTCCTATTTTGTATTTTGGACTTACGAGATTGATCACTGTTCCGTAATCATTTTGCCTTCTATTAGGCTTTGGATTTCAACCTTTAGGCTTCAAACCATCACGATGAGCAATCATTCTATTCGACAATTTGTCGACATAACGTTTATCATTAGAAAAAGCGGTAACATATTTTCACATAGACACACTCGAAGTAGGCATCAATGGTGTTTAACAAACGAAGAGCAATATCTAATTCCTTATATATAGCAGAGCTATTACAAAGTTTTACTAATAAGAAGCAATGTTGGACTTTCTGAAAAATTGGGTCTAGTTGGTTGTGGATGATGTTGTTGTTTTAAACGCTATATCTAGAAGTCCGGTCCACTCTTAATGGAAACGTCAACATTGGCTGATGAAGTGCTGCAAAGAATTTACGCTTTTGCTTTTGAGCTTAAACTTTGAAGCAGGGAGGGTTATCTCACTCATCCTCATACCTCTACTATGATAGGGGCTTTCGGTTTTCGCCGTTTCGTCCTGAAAGGACCGCCATTTAGTCCCCTCACCAAGGTACAACAAGCAAAGTGATAGCTGAAGTAGCATGCAATATAGTTAGATTATAGTTTTCATTTGGTACCAAACCGTGAGGATAGTCCGGGTAGAATAGTGTCCCCAGCATCCCCTTGGTGTGTAAGAGGCAGACTAAATGAGGCGATCAACTCCATGAGACCGGAACAAACCAGGTACCGTGTGTCAGCAGCAAGGATTGTGACACAAAAAAGATCCTCCTGCTCAAAGGCCCTGGACGTGAAGGCATTAAGGCCTGGCCCTAAACTTGCAGCCCTTCACACGGCATTGGTGACGGTCTCCATATGAGTGAATATTCGGTTGGGAACGTAAAAGAATAAATGAATCAACAATCATATCAATCTGGTACAGTCTTTCCTTGTTCGCATAAATAGCCCCTAAAACATCATATCTTTCCAAATACAGACGTTCCCGGAATAAAACCGAAATTTGGTAAGAACCACATCATCAATAAGCTGTCTCAAATCGCATGCTATTGTTGTGATTAACTTATTGAATCTGTACTAATTTATATGAATCGAAAAATTATGTGGAAGATTAGTATTCAACACTTTCATAAAGTCAAATGAATATAAAATTACAGAAAGATGTCACAAAGCGACCAGTGGACACCACCATATTCCTTTGTGAGTATGCAATTCCCTGTTGACAGGTATCACATCTATCAGAGTCCTATATCGTGGAACAGGCAAACTAGAGAACTCTGTAGTCATTAATAAGTTATGTAAGGAGCGAACAAAACAACTTGATATTTGAAAATAACCGTATTTTTTAATTCTGAAATATAAAACCAAAATACTAGTATGTCGTCAATTGTAATATATGCTATTTTACCTCTTAAGAAGAATAATATTGCACCTCCTCTGAATGGCTTCCTCTGGTCAACATTTTGAATATCGATAGGAAACGAAGCTACGGCATGAGGAGAGGTAAACTAGGCTGTTCCTGCTGACCAATCCATTCATATATTTTTAATAAAACATTGATTAAAGAATAACCTACGTGTACGTGGCACGATTCGATTTCACTTTGCTGAAGAATGTATTTCAGTTCCCTTGTTTCACGCCACACTAAACTTCAAATACATTATCATAGGTTGTGTTCATTCTTTGATAAAACACCTGTCATTTAGGAAAGGACACGAATTTATAAGTCTTTAAATGAATACTACATGCAATGGTAATGATGTTCAAGGATTCTCCGAGTATATATTGTTAGAAATAATTCAACTATAATTCAAGGCTTCTGAAATAATAATATATCTAATGCAACCGAAACAAGCAACTTCCTGAGTAGAACGATTGCATTTACACTGAAATAAACATACAAATGATACAATGTATTTATGAAA
>CAJDSM010019839.1:2510-24945 GCA_903981925.1 Ostrea lurida
AGCCGCGTCAAACCTAAAATAGGTAGTAATTGCTCCTTCGCCAAGAGCTCGGCATTTAGAAGTGAGAATCACGGGTCTTTCGGATATGACCTTATAATTACAAACGGGGGTCCCTTGTTGCAGCAGGTGTGGCATGCAAAAATATCGTCTCTGCTAGAAGCCATGAGTGCTAAGCATAGGTCGAAATTTGCGGCCCTTCACCGGCAAAGCGGTGATTGTAACAAGTTCACTCAAAATGAGTGAAATATTCTCAACGAGACGAAAAACAAACTAATAATCAATCAATCTCTCTCATTCTCCAATTCACTTTTCATTTTCACTGTATTTCAAATACTTTACACAGTACTCAATTTGGTGGGGGGAAATTCTCACCCCAAATCATCTTATTTCTTTCCAATGTGATTAAAAAATATAAATGAATGATATTTATGAAGGTAAAAATCGCACATATTCTGTCAATATTCTTTTTTAATAAAAATACAGTTAAACTTTGGTATCTCGAAGGTGAGGAGACCTTGACCTAAATTTGAGATATCCAGGGATTCGACAGTCTACTGATATACAATGTATGACCTGTTCGGACCGCAATCAAACTTCGAGATATCGATGGTCAACTGTAAATTGAATTCTTTCAACCTGAGAAACATGCTGATTTATTTATATATTTTAAAAATTGATATACATGCATTTGTTGACTTTTGTTGTCAGGTTCGATATACATGTACGACTGTCGCGCTGAGCGATTGATTCCGATCTTCTTGGTGGTGCAAGGCGTTTTTCTATGTGTTGATATCTTCTATGGTTTACTGAAAAAATGCCTGAAAGGCGACAAAGAAAAGGATAAGAAAAAGAAGGAAGAAAAATCCAAAGCCAAGAAAACGGATGACTGTTTTGAGACGTTACTTAATACCTTCCTTATTATATGGTTTTTCTGCGGTATGTAGGTCTTCGTCATCTAGAGCAGACTGTAAATAGGGATTAGCACACACACACACACACACACATGTATATTGAAATTGCAGTAAATGTTCATGGCCCATGATATAGATAATCATAGTGCCGGCTTTTTATCACAGACTCACACATAAGGTATCAAGTGAGACATCTGAATTTCAATAATAATAATACTCCATTTCAGAAGTGAATGACATGCTTGGAGGTAAGGTGGTGGTGGTGGTGGGGATGCTATGAAATGACTACAGAGTTAAAATAATAGATTTTCAATTTTTTGCAGGAACCGCATTTACCTTCGGCCTGGACTGGGTTTCGTCTCCCACCACGGCTCCAAACTACTGCCATCCCACGCTTTACTACTTTGCGTTCTGGATCATCATGTCGTCGTATATACTGCTAGGTATCATTATATTGGTATGCTTTCTTGTATGTTGCTGTGCGTGCATATCAGCATGTAAAAAATAACTGTTGTACTGTCGTTCCCATGTTAGCCATCAATATTTACATCAATGTTTTCTCATATTAATGTGTGTGTGTGAGTGCGTGTTGTGTGAGTTTCAAAATTTATGAAGATTTGTCATAGCACCGTCCCTTGATGTCAACCAGTAGCCTATACCTCGTCTACTAGCTGCAGTAATCTTTTGTTGTTGTTGTGTTTTTTTTTGGGGTTTTGTTTTTTGCAAAAACCTCTGAAAAAGGGCGGAGAGGGCTACACTTTTGCAGCTACTATGTATTCCTCACGATATCGTTTTTGATCATATTGTTGAGTAGTTATGTAAAGGGATGCTACCCGGGGATGCTACACGGACTGTTTGCGATTGTTCTACAACACTGTCCCGGAAACGTGATATTTTTCTGTAGATTAGCAACATAGCAATATACTTGTTACATCTCAATTATAATATTAATACTCTGTATATAACTTCCTCTGTCTATGAAATATTTTTCATCACCTCAGATTGGTCTTGGTTAACGGTGCTGTTTCTCGTATGTGTTGTGTGACTTATTCTGTTCACATAATATGTTTAACAAATCATGGTTGTTGTATTTTTGTTATGCCTCGTGTCGGACCATGTTTGGCAAATAAAAATATTTTAAATTCATACCAATTGTTAGACGTTGTTTATATACTGATTTTTGAGGCGGAAATGGTGCAAATTTAGCATTCAATTTCCTACCCTTTTGACAATTTTTTTGGAAAATATACGTTACTTAAGCTCTTTTACCAGATCGAGGGGACTCCGGACCCTGACTATACAAGCTAGTCGGACCCTGACTATACAAGCTAGTCCATAGAAACACCTTGTATCATTGATACTGAAAAGGGCTTTAGCAAACTGGTCACCGCCCTCTTCGACATCTCTTATGCACTGGATAAAATTTACTCAGACTATAGTGTATATTTTTCATATTTTCCACAATTGTTAACGTTCTTGCAGCTAGACAGAACAGAATGTGTGCCATTAGCATATGTCACCGGTAATATCCCAAATCTGAGAGCTTCGCACTCTGTTCTTCTACCAGATCTATGCATTGCTCAAAAATGACTGTAACAAAAGCCTTAATTTTACATTTAAAGATGAATGCACAGAATCGGAAAAAAAGCATTGAACTACATGTATATAGATCGGGAATCGAACCCTGGCCCTCTGAATCCCTAATCAAGTGCTTTACCAGCTGAGCTGTCTGTACCCCAGATATGGTGCTCTAACAAATTAGCCTTAGAGGACTGTCACCCAAAATCATATCCTCGACCTGTCTAGCATCCCCAGGTATGAGGAAATGACAAAGAGGACTACATCGAGAAACTGGCAGAGGAGGCAGCAGCTAGAAATGATTTAAAGACGCTGTACAAGATCAACACGCAGCTGAACAGTGGGTTCAAAGACTGACGTGCCAGTGAATGGAAAGGTTGTCGAGGGAGAGAAAAAAATAAACTGCGCTAGAGGGAACATTTCCAGTTCTGAACAGACCGGCCCAACCTTAGACGGTAGATATAAACCTTGACATCTGCACTGATCCATCGAGCCTGGAAAAAGTGACAACAGCAATCAAGGCAATGAGGAGCGACAAAGCACCAGATGCAGATGGGATAACAGCAGATATGTTGAAGACAGATGTGAATGTGACAGCTCCCATTCTGACGGAGATCTTAAGCCAGATTTGAGAGTCAAATCAAAGGTAGAGAATCAGATTCCCAAATATAGAAAAATGGTCTCATCTTTAAGTTGCTCAAAATGAGAGATCTTGGAGATTGCAACAACTGGAGGGCCATAGCACTTCGTTCTCACGAAAAAAAAAAAAAAAACGTCAGCAAGAGTGTGCTGACAAGACTGGTATCAGTCCTTGAGAAGGACCTCCGACCAGAACAGGCAGGTTTCCACCCTGGGCGATCCTGCAAATAACATCTTCACTCTGCGCCAGAACACAGCGCTGTACCGTCAATATCATTGACCTGGAGAAGGCCTTTGACAGCTTCCATTGAGAATCATTGTGGAAGATCTTGAGGCACTATGGAGTCCCTGCAAAACTTGTCCAGTGTTGTAATGCTCTAATAGCAAATTACAAATCCCAGGTGATCTGCAATACAGAGCTCACAGACATCTTTAATGTCAAAGCGGGAGTAAAGCAAGGACGCATCCTATCACCTTTGCTCTTCATCCTGGCCATGGACTGAATTATTAAGAAGTCTACGGATGGAGAGAGAGGAAGGGATCAGATGACGCCATGACAATGTCACACTTTAGAAGGTCTGGACTTTGCTGACGACATTGCCCTGTTGTCACTCCGCCACCAAGACATGCAGAAGAAGACAGATGTCATAACAACAACAGCTGGAAACCTTGGCTTGAAGTTCAAAGAGCAATGGAACACTAGAGTCAAAGGCAACATCAAACTGAACGGGAATGAGATCGAGGAAGTTAATGATTTCACCTATCTTCTTGGATCCAATTTGTCAAACACAGGTGTGGAGGTAGAGATCCGGGCTTGACTTGCAAAACACGTGGAAGGCAAGGAACATCCGCCTAAAGACCAAGTTGAGATTTTCAAATCAAATGTGATTAGCACCCACCTTGTACCCGAGTCATGAGAATGACCAAAACCATCGGCATAACTGGATGTCTCCCAAAACAGATGACCAAATACAAGAACTCTATCGAAGAATAGAGACCGAACCCATCTCAACGCAAGTCAAACGAAGGCTGTGGCGGTAGATAAGACAATATGCTCCGCCAACAGCCTTATTCAGAACCGCCCTACGATGGACTGCAGACGGTTGAAGAAAGCGAGGTCGCCCCAAGGAGACTTAGAGGAGAACAATAGAAAGGAAGATGAAGGGATGGACATGGGGTCATCTGGAGCATGTTTCAGCCAACCGACATGAATGGCGGGCTCAACTGGAGACCTTAGTTTTATGTGCACAAAGATGACTAGATAGATAGATAGATAGATAGAAAGACAGACAGATAGATAGACAGAAAGAAAGATAGATAAATAGTATCAGTTGTCGTCTACCTCTTGTTGCCAAATAATGCTCTACTTTCTACCCAGGGATGAACCAAAAGCTGTCGTCGTTTTCTTTGTTGACGCTGATTTCGTCATCGGAGAATTTTTACTGCAGCAAGAATACTCACTTGTTGCTGTTTCATCTGTTGTCGAATCAACATAATTTCTAGTTTTGTCAGCATCACTTCTACTGCCAAAGCAATATATGAGATTCGTAGAAGAAAATGACCAAAGCTGCAGATGTCGTAGAATTCCTTGATTGCTAACTGGATTGGTGACGCCACCAATAGTAAGGTCGTGCAACCAGTCGTAAATTAGTCGCAATATTGATCGTTAGGTTGTACGAGAGGTGGCAGCACCAATCGTCAGATGCCAAATCCAGTTTCATGACCAGTCGAGGGGTAATTTGATCCACGATCCAGCACGATTGATAGTGTGACCATGCGCAAGACCTGTGACGTCTGCGACTTTAAATCGCAGGTAATAAGTTTTGAACATGATCATCGACTTTGCTACGACTGATCTTGCTTTTGCGATCACCCACGACTTTGGTGATCATTCGCGCGCTCTTCTAGGATTTGCCCACCATTTAAAAAAAATTCGGTCCCGCTAGGACGTAACCAGGTCGCTAGCCTCGGTGTGACTGGGCATACAGTAGCCTGCCTCGATTCAAAAACTGATTATAGCCACATAGAGACATACACACCATAAGCAGGTGATGATAGATGTTGCTGCATAAAGATATGGGAAGTTGAAGATGGAGAAGTTTGTCATAAAATTGAGTTTTTAGTTTCCCGTTAATGTCTATATTCAATGAAATATCCAAGTACGAATCGGACATGGATGGCTCTGTGATGTCTTTTATTTCTAGTTCATTGGGATATATTGAATCAACATATATTATTCATAGGTAAAACATCGTTGATGTATCGATATGTCGAATCAAAAGTCACAGCTAGAGATTTTTTCTTCTCATGTATTTTGAATAAATTCTGTCCGTTAAGAATATAAAAACAATTCAGTAGCAAAGGAGCATAATTCGTGCCAATGGAATTCCAACAAACTGTTGGAAGACCTAACACAGACTACAAAACATTGTCATGGGGAACTTATGTTAACGTTCAACGTAAGTTGTGCGTAGAATCTACAATGTAATACATGTTATTTTTGAATGAATACACGCGATAAACTAATATTCTGTTTTTGTTTTTTCTGCAGAATCTATCCATAGGTGGATCTTGAGGAGGCCATCCCCCCCCACCCCCCTCTCTCTCTTCTCATCAGTGACAAAAATTAACTATTAATGCATATATTAAGTATATGCTAAAGGAACCACCCCAAAAATTATCTTTGAAAGCCCTTAAACCCGGGGCTTTCTAACTTGGGCTTCATTGCCATATCTCTAGCTACTGCCCCTCTTTTCAAAAGTCCTCCCACCGCACCCCCAAATAAATCCTGGATCGCCACTGGATAACTGTCTATAATGTCACTTGTCTACAATCTTAATGTAATTCGTGAGGAAATAGGTCCATTTAAAGAGTTGTAAAAGTCAGACGTTTTGATGTTGATTCGAGAAAAGTCCTTGAATGTTCAGATTTACTAAAAGTTCTTAGAATTTTTAAACGCCCGAATAAAAAGACGTGGCGCTCTATGCTATACCGCTGTCGTCCGTCTGTCCTTTCACCATTGTTTCTCGAACTCCCTCAACCCTTTGGGGTTAGATGATACTGTAAAAGAAAGTCACAATGTGGAGATGTGCATATGCAAGGGGAGTGCTTGTCCGATGTTTTTTTGAGGAGTTAGGCACTTGGATTATGGATTTCTCTATGCAAAATGCTTGTCTTCGCCAACTCCCTCGCTAACCCTTGGGGGATTTGGATGAAACTTAGGGTAAGAAAAAGATATATGTAGGAGATGTGCAATTGCAGCAAGGGGAGTGCTGTCTGATGTTTTTCTTTATAGTGAATAGGAGCGTGTCGTAACTTGGGTCTATAATATATGTGGGCGTATCATGTACGCGCTTGGCGGTGCCCTATTTTTTTTTTTTTTTTAAATCCACATTTGATTTACACTATTCTGGCATTTGTTCACAATTTGTATGAAGTCCCTTCACAGATGTCAATATTTTTCGCAAGGAGCAATAACAAAGACATGGTGGAACAATTTACTGGACCAGCAACTATCCTCGTGAGGGGTTTTGTGAAGTTTTGGATCCAGTATAAGTTATGGTCACTCATATCCACCCTTCCCATTGACTGGGATATTACTGTGTTTAAAACTGAACCAAAATTTTGAATAATTTCATCTTTTGAAAGAGCAGTTGGAGTGTTAGTAATGATTACCAAATGTGGGTTCATGTCAAGCTCATTAAAATGCAGTTGTAATAATGAGCTTTTACAAAGACTATGTTGTTACAAACTTTATCTGCTGGAACCAAAAGATATTCCTCTGTAACATATCTAATGCTTTTCATCACCTCTGGTTTACAAAAAATAGAAAAACACTAGTTACATTTGGTATGGGGCGCTGTTGTAATTGAACCTGTAATATCAATTTATTTGTCAGTAGTTTTCTCTCGATCACAAAATTGATAATATGCAGAACATGGCTTTTGTGTGTAAATCAATGATAGAAATAAACAAGAGGCCCACTGGCCTTAACGGTCACCTGAGTATCATTGCCCATCGGGGGAGTCTCATATTTGCATTTTAAAGTCTCACTAGGTGTTGTGTTCATATGTTATCATCTTTAAAATATGCATATGATTCCTATTCAAATACACAAAACGATTATCATTTCGATCTCACAAATGATGTTGTTAACCGTTCAAAAATTTTAAAAGAAAACCATACATTGCAAACTTTAATGCCAGTGAGCATGACCTTTTGACCCTAATTCAATAGAGATCATCTTCGACCCATGGGTATTTTATTTGTAAATCATGTATGATATGATGATTCGATGTGGGAAAGTACAACTGAAATCCAGAACCATATTACTACTTTGATGTTCCAGTGACAATTGGACCTTTTGGCTACACATAGATAGGATTATGTGACTAACACTGGAAGAATGCAAGAAATAACGGAGTGCGTACTTTCGGTTACCTTTAAAAGGGATAATACTCTTGCTCCCTTGGATACTGGTGTTCTTACTGAAAGGATAATGCTAAAACCCAGAAACATATGTTATTCTGTTGCTTATGTGACGTTTGACTATTGACTTTGAACTCCAATATAAGAGACATCTGTGCAATCATGGAAGATCTCATGAATAGTACTCTAGGTGAAGGCTAACACATTAATGCCTGGGAAAACATTCTGTTTTACAGACGGACAGACAGACATCCAGATTCCATTATCCCCCCCCCTTCCAAACTTGTTGCGGGGGGGGGGGGGGGGGTTGTTGTTTATAATTAAGTAAAAGGCTCCATGTTTCATTCCAAATATTCATTTAGTTTCAATTAATATGAATAGCATTACTAGAGATGTTTTTCAAATGTTTACATATAAACACTATGTACCAAGTTGGTCCTATCCTGGGGTCAGAACCCCTACCCCAGGGATCACCAGATTTACAATTTGGTACAGGCCTTACCTGCTCTACATCACTACCAGGTATGTATTTAGTTTCTCTCAGACATGTGCGGTTGTAAAGAAGATTTTTAGAAATATGGGGGTAGTTTTGTCGACCCCCCCCCTCCCCCCCAACGGGTGCAGAGACTAAAATTTACAATTTATGTACCTCTTGTCCCAAAGATGCATGCTTTCATGCCAAATTTTTTTTTAAAAGAATTGGACTAATAGTTATCAAGAAGAAGTTAAAAATGTTCAATTGTTGCACACTTTCATCAATGGACCATTTTGACCAGCCCACTCGACCGCCACCTCCCTCACCCAGTTATTACGCAAAAACCTACCCCTAGAGTCACGAATTTCAAATGAATAATAGAAAAAATCCATTGCTCATTCACAAACATCCCCAATATTAGTTTTAATTTCACTATCAATGCATTAAAGATGTTTTTCAAGATTTGTTTATCACACATATACACTATGTACCAAGTTTGAGACCCGCCCTGGGTCAGACCCTACCGGGATTTTCACCAAAATTTACAATCTTATTGGTAGAGGTCTCTTGCTCTACATTCACTATGCATTTTAGTTTCTCTCAGGGTAATGTGCGGTTTGTAAAGAAGAAATTGATTTTTTGAAAATATGTGTCGGACATTTTTTGCCCTGCCCCCAGGCCAGGGTGCAAGGAGACCTGAAAATCTTACGTAATTTATTGTGCCCCTTCGTCCCATAACTGATTGCTTTTATATACCATTTAATGATAAACGAAATTGGACTAGTAGTATAATCAAGAAGTTTAAAATGTTCAATTGTTAACGCACGGCGAAAAGACCGATTGAGCAAAGTTCACGACCCGAGTTTACTCAGGTGACCTAACATCTACAGGATAATAAGGTAGGTCTCATTCCATGTTGTTACAATATGCACCATAGCTTACAACATATTTTGGACCACCCTAGATCTGGAACTTTAGGATTGCAAATTTTGATACATCGATCCCTATCTGCCATTTCTAAATAACTACATCAGCAAACTTTTAAAAGTAGTCTTTCAAATAAAATCAGTAATCACTATGATAATTTTGGTCTTACCCTGGAACCAAAACACAGACCAACAGTCACCCCAAGTGTCTCAGATGGCCCTGCCATTATATTCATGTAGCATTACCAGGTGGGTATACATTATTCATTATTATTATCTTGTGAATTTGCCATTAATTTCAAGAACACTTAGTCACGGTCATCCTATAAAACATACAAATTCTAAATGTATTTTTTATGCAGATAAGCGTGTTGATTATATAATACAGTGTCTCTCCACTTGCCAGCTATATAACAAGTACAAAACTTAAACTCAAAATTGGGCACTTCATATGTATACAGTGTTCATGACATTTTTTTTCTGCATGCACTGTATTAACCTATCAAAAAATGAATTAGGATACCCTCTCTACCTGTAATTTCTGTATGAAGTAAATAACACTGAAACACTTAACATTTTTAATATGGGGTCCACAATATTGCCAATATGAAGGATCTTTCCTGCCACCACTGATGCAAGTAAGAGAATGAGAAAGCCTGAAATTGTGCATGCATCCATAACTATATGTACACCACGTGAAGATAATCTTAATGAGAATGTACAATGTAACTCAAAATTGTGATCCATTTGGTGCACACATTTTTATAGATGCGTGCACAACGCACATGTAGAATATGGACAAGTAACTATATCCTCTTCTGCTTTAAGGGGATTATTAATAGACAAGCTAAAAATAATCTATCATTGAATTTTTCTCATTTCTTTCATATTATCTATATTGAAGTGTCCTTCACAATATGTGAAGTTTCGTCATGGGAAGCTAGACAAAATAAGGGAGATAATCAGGTCTGAATTACCTCCCTTACTTAAAAATGTTAATTTCTATGTAATGATATATAAAGGCCTGCTGAAAAAATAATTTGAATAATTTTTATTGAATTTTTAAACAAGAATGTTCAAAATATCCCAGTATTAAATATTTTGAAAATAATTTTATGTTTGGCATTTGCCAATTTTTTTAAATATCAGGAAACCCTCCAAATGAACAAAAAATGCTCTTTGCAAAAGCATTTTTCTCAGTACATAATTCATATTTTCTTAAAAAACCCGTCATTGAATTTTTTTTAAATTGTGTGTAGTAAAAGATACCAAGCCAACTCACCTTTTCGTGAAAATATGAACTATTGAAGCTAGATTAATTATTGAATAAATTATGTTTGTTTTCAGTGGTACAAGAATAAAATTTCTTTAACATCTAACCACACGGTCTTTGTAGTCAGGAATTTCAATTATAACAATTACAAATCATAAACACTGGCTTATAGATGTTCAATCATATTCATTTATTTATCTAAATTTATAAAAACTCTCCAAAATAAATGTTACAAGTGAAAAATTGTAAAGGGGGGGGTGTAGGGGGGGGGGTTGAGCAAGTGGAAGAATGCAACCATGCAGTTTCTGAATTCGATTTACCAATACACATATAAAATACCAGATTTCTATTCATGGGCAGTGTATAGAATAAAGTTCAGGTATTGGGGAATCTTTAAAAATTTATATTAAGGAAAAAATGTTCATTACAATAATTATTTAAATTGAATATTCAACAGAATGCAGAGCACAGTTCATAATTATTCCAGAGTTGTCGATTTTATAAAAAGAGCCCTAATCACAGATATGTTATTCATAAGCTATTAAATAACCTCATTTAATGAAGAAGATCTGTAGGTTCTTTTAATATATGCAGAATTTGAAAGCAGATAATGCTTGTGAAAAATATGATTTTACATTGAAAATAGCCTGCGCTTGGCGTGGCATTGTGACGTCACAATCAAATATTACGTCATAGTGTTTATCACGTGACGTACTATTTATCATCCCTTAAAGCAAGGGGATGAACTTAAAATTCAATCAAAGTACTTAAATACTGAAAAACGCTAAGCTTTTGTTTGTATGTTGTTTTTTGTCATCTTGAGAATCTATTACTTCTATGAAGACGTCAATATTACCAGTGAAGGATAGCAAATTTTGACCTATGATTGGGGGGGTCACCCGTTGAGCAGTTGATGGTTCTTCAGCGTGCCACAACTACTGTGGCACATGTTATCCATTTATATGGTAATTTCCAATGACCCTTGATCACACCTGTTACCGGCGGCATTGCAGCTGTGAATACAAGTCGTCATGCACTACTGGGATTTGAACACCCAACCTTCTGCATGTTAGGCAAACGCTCTGACTAACTGCCACGTATTGCTGCTAGTAAGATTTTGAATGAAGACAAAGGAATTTATATTCGGTACATGTGGTTTTTTTATTTTTATTTTGACACATTTGTTAAGAAAAAGCACCAAATGGATTGAAAAATACAGACAATAAATATAACACAAAGCGTCAATTAAAATAGAAAAACTTCTTTAACTCAAAACATATCTACTAAAACTAAAAATTTTAGTACTATCATTATTAAACAAAAAGAAGTAAAAATGTTAACTTGTTAACATGTACATTTCATCACTGCTTGTGTTATTGTATCATATTTCACAATATATCATGTGATATAGTGTTGTACCAATAATCAGAAATCATCAATTGTCAACTCCTTGTCTAGCTAAGATGCCAAACATTGAAAACATTAATATAACATGTAAATTACAATTATTGCAATATGAACTTCTAAACAACATGAAGAAACATTTTTAATGTTTAGAGCAGAGAAAAAATTCACTATATATTAGGATCTGTGGATCCAACTCAACTAGTGAGCTAGATCTAAACCACTTAACCATTTAGGCAAGCCATCAAAATTTGCATTTGGTTACTATATGGAATCCTCACCATGCTTGTCGCTCGCTACACCGTCATTGACAATGGATATTTGGTGTAAATCTAAAAGGACTGTACAAAAAGCATGCTGCATTTGAAATATTTTATAAAAAGCACAAAAAATATCATCATATAAATTTATTATATTTTTACCTCTTTCCACAAACGAGCATGGATAAAATGAAAGTGAAGCAGTCATTACTGTTTGTTAATCAGATATCCGGCCTCCCCCTGTTGTTGTTTAGTAGTTGTGATTTTTACTTTTATTTCTTATGCTTACATGAAAATTTCAATTTTTCTAGTGCAGTAGTTTTTGAAAAGGTTTTTAAATTAACTCATCCTATTTTTGCCATTTTGTGATTAGGCTGCCTAAAGTTAATTCTATGTTTATGTTTAACATCACCCCGCACGCGCGTAGGTTTCAGCGAAATTGCCGTTTTAAAAAAAAACAAACAAAAATTCGGATTTAAAAGTAAAAGATGTTATCACCAAGCCACTCCTCTGCTCACCCAATCTGCCATGGTTGTATTTGCAGGAAGGATACAAAACCAATATGAAGGTGAAAAATCTTTACTGGGAAAACACAAAAATTTACTTGACTTGAAAATCAAATCCTAACAATGCATCTATTTGAATATTACTCTTTTTTGGGGTCATTAAATTGAGGTGATTTCAATTTACTTGATTTTGAATATTATAACAATGTTATACAAATGTGTATTCAATGTTGAAATTGTTTGATGGAATAGGTGATTTTCTATAAATACACGTAGTTTAAATTTGAATTTTTGTTTTTCTTTATTTTTTCCCCTCCCTCCCTCCCTCATAGGTTTTGAATATTTTGAGGTGATGTTAAACATAGAATGAATTTAGGCATCTTATCTCCCTTTTGAAGGGGAATTGGCCCTTCATTGGAACAAGCTTGAATTCCCTTCTACCATGGATAATTTGTACTAAGATTAATTGAAATTGGTGTAGTGGTTCTGGAGAAGACTATTTTTCTATATATCAGTTTGTAAAACTTTGATCCCCATTGTGGCCCCACCCTACCCCCAGAAGCCACAATATGAATAAACATGAACTACGCTATATCAGAAAGCATTCAGGTAAATCTCCACTCTTATAGCCCAGTGGTTCTGGAGAAGATTTCTAATGTTTTTAAGCATATATTTGCATGTAAAACTTGATGCCCTATTGTGAACCCACCCTACCTCTGGGTGTCATGATTTTAACAACTTCAATCTCTACTTGCCAGAAAGTTTTCATATAAATTTCAGCATTATTAGTTCAGTTGTCCTTAAGAAAATGATTTTTAAATGACCCAACCCTATTTTTGTATGTATTTCCCCTTAAGATGAGACATGGCACTTCATATGAAGAAAGATGAATCACCTTCATCCAAGATGATTTGTATCAAACTTGATTGAAATTGGCCCAGTGGTTCTGGAGAAAATTTTCCCATATATCAGCATAAAAAAGTGATCTTCTATTGTGGCTTCACCCTACCCCTAGGGGGCTTTAATCTCTTTCCATTGGAGGGAGATGGCCCTTTATTTGAACAAATCTGAATCCTCTTCACCCAAGGATGATTTGTACCTAGTTTGTTTGAAAATGGTCCAGTAGTTCTGGAGAAAAAGTTGAAAATTTGAAAAGTTTACAAATGGACAGACAGACAGATGGACAAAATGTGATCAGAACTTGGCTGAGGGTAGCTAACAAAAGGATTAAATCCTGACTCATAATTTCAGCACTATATAAGCAATTTTTATATTAGCATCTTATATGATTTAGCTCAAACTAGAAAACTGACATGATCAGCAAGGGCCCCGCTGAGGGCTATCAAAGGACAGCGACATCTGTATTTGATACAGAAATGTTTAGTACTGGTATATGTGAAACTATATTAAATTGTGAATTATAACCCACTGAATAAGCAATTCTAGAAACAAATACTTCAAGAAATTTTTACTCGATCGAAGCAAACCTCAGGTAAACAAAATATGGAAATATTCCTGTAACTGACATTTAAGAATAATTCCATAAATGTATTAGTTTCCCAATACGTTGGACAAATATATTTATACACTTGTGCCTTTTATTGTAGAGTACCGCGGTAAAATTGTGCAAAGTTTCAAAACTGCACAATAAAAAAACTTTTGAGTTATCACATCACATCTTGCACGTTATCGCTCAGCAACGAAAATGTGATCACAGACGAAAAAGGACAGTACCAGAAGTTATACATTTTTACTAGGGAATGTCCAAAATGAGTAAATTCTATTGTCGATATTCATAGCTTTAGCGATAGACTATTCGATATTCAGAAAAAATGTTTTTGATATCCACTGCTATGTGAAGTTTGTGTATACATTGTATACACATATATATAACATATATATCAATAATCCATAACAATGTTCTCACGTATATTTACGCGTTTTACATGTACCAAGAATTAAATGCACATGTACAAAAAAAAAAGATTAAATCTAGATGAAACTTCAATGAATTTCGCCATGTAAAGACATCATATGGGACAAACATGATAAACACCTTGAGTGTGTATAACAATGAGCGGGATCAAGCATAGGTGTTAATTATCGCCTATTAGTGGTCAGTTAACATGTGAAAGTCCTGTTAGGTTAGCCCAATGAAAACATCCATAGTACATTAATTAAAGAAAAAAACATATGCGGCCTCTATTTCAAATTAATGTAGAATTATGGCATTTTGAAGTACTCCAACAAAAGCATTTGTACACATACATGTACTCGTACATGTAAATTATATGCACTTAATATTTAGGAAGAAAATAACTTTTCGCTCAAAACTTCTTATACGGGAGTTTTTTAATATAAAAAAAAATATTTTCCACTGTTCTCGTTAGATTGATTATGCAGTTTGGCTACAGGTAGAGCGAAACGAAATTTCTTCTGATGAAAACTGAATCATCGAAAGTGCTAGTCTTTTTCTGATACAATTATAATATGACACAGGGACCGAAAAGTGGAATTAGGAGTGATGTAAATTTTTACTGATATTCGCGCTAAATTTTTTTGTCGACGTCGATGTTATCGAAGGGACTATTCGAATAGAGCGAAGTATTTCGTTGACATTCGCCTAATTATTTACCGTTCTTATTGTAGGGACGTACAATGTGCAAGTTTCAAAACTGTAACGATAAACAACTTTTTGATTTCGAATCCGGGTGAGAAACATGTGTGACAGACAGACGAACGAGCGGACAAGACGGGAACCAAGAATTTACCACTTTTGCTCTTGATAGGTAGAGTACAATTGTGAGAGAGTTTCAAAACTGGTACGATAAAACTGTTTGAGTTATTGCATCACAACGAAATTGTTGACAGACAGCATGGACAGACGGACGGACAATGGGATACTAAAGGCACGCATTTCATGCGGGGCCCTAATTACCCTACAGCACTTTACATGTTAAAGAAATTAAAAGAACAATATATACATTAAAAAAATGTCATGGTTAATATCAGAGGCTAACATTGTAACTAAAAGTAGGCAAAACTATATAAAGATTTTTGTTGTTGTTTTTGTTTTTTGTTGTTTTTTTTATAGTTTATTTAGTATTATTTGGGGGTGGGGGCGATTTTATTTTTTTATCTGGGAGGGCGGTGTTTTGTTTTGCCCTTTTTTATTTTGCTGGAAGGAAGTCTTTAATCAGCAACTCCAATGCTGGCATGTTGCCAGGAAGTGATTCATGGCTAGCCTCTTCAGCCTGGCAGACGGGGTACCGGTACTCGCTTACACACACCATGGGGAACTGATGTTCCAGAGAGATGCATGGAGATGTCTCGTGGTGCCCCTCCCAACTCGCCTCACTGAAACCTCCCTGGCTGATGTTTGGAGAATCCTGGCTTGATGCCTCAGAGGTCCTTCTCATTTTCGGAGCAGTTTCCACCGACTTATTTTGTATCTTTCTCTTTAGGGCATGTTTTGTCATACGCTTCCTGATCTGTTTAGGTTCTGCCATTATTTTAGCGATGTTCAGTGGAGCTTGGCATATCTGTATTAAACATCATTTAGAAAAATGAAAATTTCAAAATCACAAGTATCAGATCAAGATAAAAGCCATAACAAGAACTTGCTTACAAAATTAAATCACATGATAAGTATTCCCATCAATGACCCAACCAATGGAACTCATAATGGGTACCCAACCAATGGAATTCATAATGTGTACCCAACCAAAGGAACTCATAATGTGTACCCAGCCAATGGAATTCATAATGTGTATCTCAACCAATTGGGAATTCAATTACTGGGTACCAACCAATGGACATTCACAAATGGGTACCCACCAATGGAATTCACAATGGGTCCAACCAATGGAATTCATTATGGGTAAACAACCCATGGAATTCATAATGTGATCTATGGGATAATTGTGTAAATTTAATTTGGGTGTATTGAAACAGGGGGGGGGGGGGGGGGGGGGGGGGGGGGGGGAGAGCTTTACATATATATGTATTGATAACAAGAATATCCATTATGTTGCATTACAGAATATTGTTGGTCATAAAAGAAGTGACTGCAAATAGTAACATAATCACAAACATGACAGAGCTTTTAATAGGAGTAGTTTTTCCTAAAGGCCATGATTGTTCGACCTTTGCTTTCTAGCATTCGAAGTTATCAGCATCATCAGGCTGGTGACAATAACATTCTTTCTCATCAAAGTGACCTCAAAATTAACTTGTAGTCATCTCCTCCTTAGAATGTACCCATGTAAAAGTTATGATGTCTATCAGGCAAAGGATTCTGCCAACTATATTGATAACAGTATAAATCCTATGTTTAGTTTGACCCTTAACTTTTAAACTCAAATATGTAGGGGTCATCTACTCCTAACGATGTTAACTAGTAAGTATATATCTACTGTCCCAAGCAAAGGGTACTCAAGATATTGAACAAAACAGTATATTACCGCATCCATTTTGACTTGAACCTTTTGACATGTGACCTCAAAATCTATAGGGGCACATCTACTCCTACAAAATAACTGAGCTGGTCTTGCCTAGAAGAGAAAGGACCATATTTGGGTAACTTTGTAACTTGCCTGTGATGCAGGAGGATTTGTGTCCCTCTCCTCAATCATCTTCTGTTTTTCTTGAGCTAAAAAAGCAAAGTAAATATTTTCATACCTATGACTCTAATACATAATATTAGGCTTGTAAAACAACATAAGCATTTAAGTGTAGACTACTGAAATTTTTTACATTGGTAAGTAGAAGTTTAAAATCTTCACTTAATACACCACCAATTTATTGCCAATTTGAAATAATAAATGTCGCAATTGTTTTTCTAAGGACATTTTCCTATTGTTAATAATTCTCGCGGAATGCTAAATTTTGTTATCGCAATTTGTAACAGCTCAGTGTTGGTTTCGTACAAAAGTTTTATCTTCAAAGTTAATTATACTCGTATAAATCACCACCGCGCTGCCTGCGTTCACTCACTGAATCATTGGCTAGGGCGAGTTATATGATATTGACAAAGTGTTCTATATTCTCTTGCAATGATTCATAACCCCAAACTCTCTATTTACCTATAAATGACTTTCAGCGTTTCTTTCCTCTCTATTTACCTTAATGACGTTCAGCGTTTCTTCGCTCGACGCTATCGCTTCGGTCCACATCATGTCTAACCATTCCCGCATCAAACAGCTCTTCTGCGTCTAATACTAGCCACTCTTCAGGAAAATCAGTTCTCTACTTTTTCTGCATAAAAAGGACATGCCTATACAACAAATATATTATAAAATCAAATTATAATCAAATGCATTGTCAAGTTTCCTCTTTTTGTCTGCCTAATGTTCAAGTACTTGAAAGGAAAATACTGCCAGGGTTTACAAAGTTCTATCTAAAGCTAAGCTGTGTTACAAAATGAAATTTTTGAAAAATTTACATAGCCTGAGGCTAATTGTAGTTAAAGGTCCTCAGGAGCAATCCGTAAAATACTTGTCACATGATTTTGTTTATTTTTAAACATTCTGACCTGACGAATTAAATAATGTTCATGTCACATTTGAATTTGTTGGAATCATAGCTTTTAAAGTAGGCCCCTTACTCGACAAAATTTGGTTTAAAGTATTGTTTTCTTCCTTGAAATATTTAGAATAACACTTATGTAACAAAAAAGGCGCAAAAAATACACACCTGACGGTTTACTTTCTCTGACTAGAATTTCTCAAGAACACATTATCATATACCCTTTTTATCCATGTAAAATTTCAACCTGACATCATATTTTCAGATATCAACACAATGAGGAAAGCAAAATAATATTAAAATATAAAAATTCTGTTGTGAAATTTATCATATATTCATTTAACAAAGCAATATTTATGTTTTTCACACATTATTCATAAAGGGTGAAATTGTGGTGAATGTACAAAATGAAAAATTCGCAATTAATACAAGATTAACATATTTTGGGCATATTTTCTTCAATTTATGTTTAACCACCTTTTTTTCTTCTTAGAATATTAGATTTACTCTGTTGCATTTGTTAAAGTATAAAAAAATATAGCACTTTACTGGCTTTTTTTTCTTTGTACAGCTTCTGTAACATGTATAACCCTTAATTGCCTTGTTCAGACTGTGTTTATCACTCTATAAACTTCACTGAATAATCTTAAGCATATGGTTAGATAATTTTGTAAATATAAAAAAAATATTGAATAAATGTTCAATAGGTTCTATACATATGTAAGTTTTGTTTTACTATAATTTAAAAAAGCAAGTCTTAATGGATCAGCTGTTTACTTATTAAAAAGTTTAAAAAGAAAAATGGCGGAATCTTATTAAGATAGCCACTCAAATATCTAAGTAACAACTCAATGCTTTTGCTCATTGCATCTAACTGAGTGTAACTTCGTATTTTTTTACACTAGTTGTTAGCAAGGTTCTTCGCGAAGATGCTCTCAAGAATAGTCGTTTCAGTTTCATAGTATTTCGTTAGTTCTAAAGAAACAATTTATTACAACGCATGTCTCATTACATGATTGGTTTATTCCGACGTGGTCGAGATATCCATGACTATCGTTCTTACTAGTCTTCTCTCTTTATTACAATGCGTTGATCTCCTGACAAGTATAGCTGGGATTGTGCTAATTCGCAGACCTGAAAAGTTGGGGATGATAACCACAAAAACCACGGGATAAGTCAAGTGTGTATTGTAGTAGAATATCGAGGACTAGTGGACCTTGCGGACGTTAATTATAGGAGACTTTGGGAAATCAGCTATGTGTATATCATTAGCTAATAACATTGGAAGGCGCATAAAAAAATAAATCATCACGCTCTCGTTGCGTAAAGATATAAACCTCATTCAATGAACTCCACTCAATTTTGATATTTTCTATACATTTAGACGATCTCACCGTTCTCATATCAACGAAAACCGTAGGACTTACCGTAGAGATGGGGATCTTCGAGTTTGACAATGCCAGATGCAGTTTTAAAGTAATTAGGTAGTGATTCTTATTCATATTACCTGTATTGTTTTCTAAATGGATAATGTCTTCATTTTACAATTTATTACCTTGAAAAAAGATATACAAATTTGACAAAACAAAAATGATGTTACTCAGCATCTAGCCACTGTAAAAATACGAGGGGGAGATATAGGATAGGGCATGTTACACATAGTGGAGTCGAGAGAGTCAAGATTCAAGTGCTGTGAGTTCACGTATTGATGATTTTTGCACGATGAGGTCAGGGCGTATCTAGCTGATAGGGATGATGGAGACGTGCGATGTCTAGCAGAATGTTTTTAAAAGTTTGTGGATAATAGTAAGATGTAGAGAGATGCTCGCAGAACGGCATCACAGCACTCTCTCGCTCTCTTTACTTGTTCGGATATGTCTAGAATGTGTATATATTCTTATTGTTCTGACATGATAACAGTTGTGGTAGAGTTCTTAAATAGAGGTATCCGTACGCTGAGGTTGTAGTATTCTAGGCTTTTATAATAGTCAAGATGTGCTGCTCGAACAGTCGTGAATATACTGGTGAGCTCTAATAGTATCAGCCGTTTGCATACATGCAATGAAGTAGTAAAATTTACAATATACACGTTATGATATCCAGATGTGTAGAGCCAGTGCAGAGATGTCATGAGTATCCTGAAACGATGGTTATGGATTATATTCTGTTCATACTAGTATGGCACTGTTCGGCTAGTCTCAATCAGCAAGTGTATGAATAAGGGGAATAGATGATCTGCTGCTCGTGTAACACAGCACAGGTATAGACGTATAAAGGGTCGAGAGGAGTGTCAATGTAGAGTAGTGAGCGACGGGAATTCAGACAACCGCGCGTGGATGTTCTCATTAGCTCAGTTGCTCATTACGTAATATCTTGGCTCGATTCTCTCTGAGAATTGTGTCGATTTGTGTGTTGATAATTTGATTCTGGAAAGAGAAGTGAAGATTTAGAATTAACTGGTGACGCTGGGTAGATAGGCGTCCGATAAGAGGTGGAATCAGAATGGGCACGAAGTACATGTGAAGGAAGGGAGAAAAATGCTCAGACATGGGAAGATTACCACGCACGTAGAAAACTCTCCAGGTTCTCATGCGATAATTGCTGGATAGTTAAATAGTAACAGATATATGAGTTCTGTACAGCGATGATAGAGACGAGCGCTGGCCTGACCGTGATACTGCACCACTCTCACTGCTTTAAGGCAGATGAAGTTGTCTTGTTAAGGGCCTATTGGAAGTTAGATAAGGTTTACAAAAAGTAGCAGAGACATCACGAGTTATTATTCAGGTTTAGCTTTTATTGTTAGTTTGAACGCTCCATATCCAATACAGTTTTCATGAATCTGTACCATAGGCTCAGATATATCTCGACTAAGTTGTTTTGAGTAGCTAAGATGTTATTATGTGTGAGCATGTAGGGATATAGATGATAGATAGTAGCTATATATAGAGCGTGAGTCGGAGGAATGATTATATTTTGTAGATTTGTTTCTGTTTGGTTTCAGATAACATACTTAACATATGGCGTATACTTGGACAAACATTATGGTGTGCGATATACGTGATCTTGTGTATCTTGTAAGATTAGATACAGGATTAGGATATAGGCTCGTTGTCCAAGCGAAATAGATAGAGTGAACATTATCGTGTGTTGGTATGAACGTAGATTAATTCTGGTTCTATGTCTCAATTAATCAAATTTTGAGAATAATATCAAGATGTTTGAATTTTTTCACAAATACATTTGATTCAAAACAAAAGCACAAATGTTGATATTTGTTGGGGAATTTAATATGTTATTGATGGGAGTAAATCTCTTATAAATCTTAAGTTAATGCCTAGTCTTTGGAGCTGAAGTTAAAATGCATGAGTATTTGTTGTGAATTTATAGATGATGATGACGGTCAGAAATTATGTGATGAGGTCTAGTGAGCACGAGCTTTATGATACGTTGGTTTGTTCTGAGCCGATGTTTTGTGCAAGGAATGTCGGACATGTCAGTAGTAAGTAGCATATGTTTTAAGGTTAGTTAGAGTTACCAGCGCTGTCGGTATAGATCGATAGCGACTAGGGCAGGTGTAATATGCCCTAATCTAAATAGTTGAGCCTGGGGCAAGATTGTGCCACAGCAGAGGATGTTGGCTAGAATAGGTAGACAGAGTGGCACAGCGGTAATTAGTCTAGAACCTGATGTGATGTATATACGGTGTTCGGATGCGATCAGAGTCGGTGTGGAGAAGATACAGTAGTTCATAAACGATAATCTCTCATTATAGCGGTGTATTAGTTACAGGGGCAGTGGGATAGTAAGGTATACGTGTTGTGGCGCAAAATTAGCAGAAAGTATAAATCAGGAGGGTCTTGAATTGTCTGTGATATACTCAGGCCGACAGGGCTCACACACATCACAGTCATTTATGTCCAGTAAATGTGAATATTTTTTTGTTTTCAATAAACTAATATATTCTTTATATTGGAGAGATATATGTAAATGATATGAGAATACGGACTATTGTAAACGGTCTGTTATGGCTGCCGTCGAGGAGAGTGGGAGGTATTTAAGCTATCAAGGAAGAGCTGCTTCCGATGAGCTGCTCCCGCAGATGGTTGCGATTGGGAGATAGTGTACGCATCTTTGATGCTCTCGCACTGTGTAGAGCTGAAGTTGGGAGATATAGTGATAAGGGGCTACTATTCTGTGTATAATGATATCGCTCACTCGGGAATGCTTGTAAAAGATAATTTACATTTTTTTATTGTGAGGAGCGGGGATTTATTTGGACTGAACGGGTGTGTTGGTGAGAAATTCTGTTGCATGCTAGTTCGGGTTTTTCATTGAAAAATCCCCCCCCCCAAGAAACCTTGGTCAACTGAGGTTATTTTGTTATACTGAATGTTATAATAAAACAAACCATTTAGTTGTAATGCTGCTGACTTTGGGGTCACTTTGATCAGTGTATGCATGTTTCGTCTTCAATGCAGGCAATTGTTTTATCACTAATGTTCAAAC
>CAJDSM010019840.1:194-2694 GCA_903981925.1 Ostrea lurida
CCTGATTAAAGTTAAACAAAGTCGAAAATATTTTCACAATATTAACATTTCATTCTGTAATGTTTACCGTGTTTTGTATCCAGTCGGTCGGCAGTCAATGTGTTTATACACAAACGACGTATTTACGTATGTTTGTGATGTCACAATTGGCGTTTGGAAACATACATGTAGTGTAATAATTAGATTTTATGTCATGATTGATATCCATAAGATGAAGGAGTAAACATGTGATAAAATTATGAATCCATATTAAATAATTTTTTGTGGACAAGTGCAAATTAATTTTTCAATTTTGTCCGAACACTGTGACGCAGACGTCAGTTTCTCATCATTGCAAGCCTACAGTCAAGAGCCGACTGATGTAACTCAATCCACAATTCCCAGTATTTGTAATATTTTGAAAGCGCATATCTCTTTACCATAGTTAGGCATAACTATAAATTTAATTATTTTGAGTTATAATGTAAAATAAGCACAGTATCGGGGAGTTTGTATAGTATTCTGGAACTATTATTTCCTCAGTTCAGAATTCTGTTTAGGTTCTTATATTAGTGAGCGAGATAACATAGGCTTCCAGTTTGTATGCTTATGTTAAGTTCAACTCATTCGCATGCATAATATTGTAATTCAAGGTAAGTCAAACATGTAGAATAAACTATACGTGCAAGATGTCATAATATTAGCGAATGCTTACAAGTCCCTTAATTTTTTCTATACAATAAATAAGGGAGTAGCTTGTCTTTGTAAATTCTGACTTGTAACCCTGACATGATTTATCAGTTTGATGGTGATCATGTTGATGGATAATTTCATTACTTTTCTTGACTGCACAAACGTAGAAGTATGTCTGTTCACTCTGTTGGTAGTGACTATGTGTATATTAAGCTAAAACTGTTAAGTTAGGTCTTGTATATTATGAAATTCAATATTTGTATCATGTTAACTTGACCAATTTGTCAGAGCATATTATTGTATTTTTTATATTTATCGTGAGTACATAATTGTACCATGTGTTGTATTAGGTTGTATTAGTGTATCTGTCACTATATGACTTTGGCGTTGAGTAGGTTGATTAAGAATTGTGTGTGCACACATGTTTACTGTAACATCATACATGTTTTACCATCATTGGATATACACTCATTTGTACATATTTTGTTGTTGTTTACCATTTGTAATTACATGTAGTTCTTTGCAGATTAGCGCTGCCTTTTTTGATACTACAATAAAAGTACAAGTAAAATAGACACTCTTGTCACTTGGCTACATTTGGTAAAAAGGCTATTAAAGAAAGGATCAAACTTTGTGACAGGGGGCCAATATGTATTAAAAGTTGACGTAAATGTTCAATTTTTTTTTTTCATCTCAAACTTTAAAAGCTTATTGACCCCTGACTAGTTTGATTAATTCTTGATAAAGTATTTTCATTTGATAAAAAGAAGTTATAAATACATAGGAGAAAAATAGTTTATGAACTAAATGTACAGCATACATGTACACTGGCTTTAACAACTGAGTTTGTCCTCTATATATACCAGGATGTATCTCATTTGTCAGACAGCAAAATCTACTCATAGTGTAAAGGCAAAGATAACGAACAGTGATCAATCTCGTAAGTCCTAAATAGAATACAAAAACAAGAGTTGGGCAATCACGGACCCTTGGACACACCAGAGGTGGGATCAGGTGCCTAGGAGGAGTAAGCATCCCCTGTTGACCGGTCACATCCGCCGTGAGCCCATAGTCTTGATCAGGTAAACGGAACAACCCGTAGTCAAATCAGTGTGTGAAAAACGGCTTAACAATGGCTATGAAACACATCAGACAGCATTTGACTCAATAGTAGGTCATATTGGTAAACTAAATTGTTATAACGACCATAGAATTTACGAAATGCTGCCTTTAAACGTGACTGTTCAAACCCCTGCAGCAACAACTTGTCTGTAAGTAGCTTGCCTCGATTCAAAAACTGATCATACGTAGAACAAGCTCTTGCGTATCGAACAAGTTCAGAGACATACAGTGTGTATTTGTAATATGTGCCGCAACCTCCAGAATATACTGATTTAATCTAACATCTGCATAACCCTATCATATTTTCAAAACAATAGCTAGCAGTATAGGGTGTCAATAAATTTATCCAAACAAATCATTCGACATACAAAAAAAAATTACCTACCCTACCCAATTTTTCTGCCTGCGAAATCAGAACCAAACAATTTTTAGGCCTAAAAGATCATCTTAAATGCCCTCGAAAATACCTATATATACTGTCAAAAAAGAATGTATGTAACATTACATTATAACACCTAGCTGCAATAATGTAGCCCTCTCAGATTTTTTTATTCTGACGTTTTCAGGAGAGGGCTACGATTCCATAGGATATTCGTAATGGTGCAAACTATTTTGCTGAATAATCTATAACACACACCGTATATTTGTCTATAATGTTGTTTACATCAATAAGGGTACCTACGTCTTGCTAGTGCAAGTCTAACTA
>CAJDSM010019840.1:7694-13951 GCA_903981925.1 Ostrea lurida
CCATTAGGGTAATGGTTGCCGCAGTTCATACCCTCCTTTATAATTAGCTGGCTGATGCTTTATATGAATTATTCATTATGGCAAAATAAAGTGATACACAATGTAATTTGCTCATCAAAGTAAAGTATGTTTCAACGTTGATACCAAAATTAACCATAGGTTCTTTTGCACAAAATGAGAAAAATATAAATTCCTAGGCATCTAACTTTTAAATCAGATGTACGCAAGTTGAAAAAAACTTATTGACTTAGCCCATAATTTTGTGCTATTATTATCTCAAAGAATGGTGATAAAGATTTTTGTTGGTACATTTAATTTGCTATTTTGGATGTACGCTCTGTCCATCGGTAAGTAATAACACTTTCCCGATATTCTCCTGATTAAAATACATGTATCTAGTTAAGATATACCACACCCAAACAGTGCATTGTATGATGCCGTAATACATACATGACTGTATACTAGCGCGGATAAATAACAATATTTGTATATGCTACATACGAGTCTAATTCGCAATACTCGCACAGTACGTATTCTGTGTGCATGTACATGTATAGCATTTGTAATATTACGAGTAGCAATGTCCGTAAGTATGTACATGGGTCATAGATTGTATTTTCGATTTCGAAAGGTTATTTTAATTTCAACAGTGTACAAGTTACTTTTGTTTTTAAACAGACCCAGAAAATTAACGTTCTATACGTCAAATTTTGCAGGGAAAAGCATCACTGGTATGAAATCTTTTGAATATAACCAGATCGCCGATCTTCAGGACAAAATACCAAGAAGTGGATCTTCTGTTTTCTTTGGATATCCGTCTGTCTCGGCGTGCGCAAGCAGATGCTCCAATACAGACAGTTGTCAAATGTTTTTCTACAAATTCGAAACACAGGCCTGCATTCTTTATGCTTTTTTAGTTTGGAATAGCAATGCCGTTGTTGCATCGAATGGCTTTCGAGCATTTAAGATGAAGACTGGGGGTAAGTTATTTTGCTTATTTTTTAAGATTCACTTTAATTTTTCGGAAAATTAAATGTAACAATGACATTGATGATGTCACTGACTCATCACTGGCCCATTTAATTTTAGGGACGCCAGAATTTAGTTTGTAAACATTAAAAACCACCTTTAAGTAATACATGTAAACTGACGAACTTCCAAATTAAAAAGCACTACTGGATAATTTTCAGATTTGATACACAAAAGTCTAAAATCTGTAGTAGATATTATCTATTATTAATTTATTATGAAAGTCAAATATTTATCACTCGTGGGGATCCGGGCTAGAATAGGTCCTCGGCATCCCTTTGCGTGTCGTATTAAAGAGGCGACTGATTCTCGGATTCTGAGTCCTTCGTATGAGACCCCAAAACCGAGGTCCCGTGTCACAGCAGGTGTGGCACGATAAAGATCTCTCCCTGCTCAGAGGTCCTGAGTGCCAACCATAGGCCTAAATTTTGCAGCCCTTCACCGGCAATGGTGACGAGTCCATGTGAGTGAAATATTCTCGACTGGGACGTAAAACAATTGTAAACGTCATTGTTAATGGTCAAAATGGGTTTAATATATATTTGTTGAATAATGCAGGGTTTTTGTATCCCTGATATGAACACACGCACGTGCCCGTAATCACTTCCCTTGTATTAGCACACTTTAATTTACCTTTCCGAAACTTCTTTGGATGGCAGTATTCGCAAAGAACTGTGAATTTAATAATAACATTGTATACAACATGTCAGCAACTGCATCACTTCAATTTCCTCAGATTAAAGACTTATTCACCAATGCAACCTTTAACGGAAATGTACATGTGACAATAAATTTTAAGTGAATTGTAACATGAAGCTATAGAAAATCGTATGACGTTTACATGTATATTCAAATTTTTATTTTCTTCCATGAATTCATTATATATTTTTTGAGATCGTCATTTGTATTCATTATTTTCAAATACCGTATAAGTAGAATATTTAGCGAGACGCAAAGTTTGCGTTTTCTCCATAAAAAGTGGTATCTTATTTTAGCTGTAAACAATTTTAGCGATTTAAAGGGATAGTGTCAATCACTTTTGTCAAAAAATTTTGAATGAATCAAAATGAGCTAAATGACTCATACAGGTGTTTTCTGTTAAAGATAACATTTTATGCATTTATCTGTATTTATTTCCAAATCTAAAACGTTTTTGATCTTAAAATTATGTCCCATTAATTTTTGGCTTCCTGGACAAAATTCAATTTACTATATATAAGGTCATTCTTATTGTAACTTTGAGGAACATACAGTCATTTCTAGTTGCAAATGGCATTCATATATCTTTTTATTATATTCGAAGGAAATAAGATGATGATTTAGGGTGAGAAAAAAAATTTCACCAAAATGAGCGATACTATCCTTTAATAATCTATTACGTCGAAAAGCTCTACCGATGATTTGGAATGAATTGTTGCGATATCTAATTTTAGCGATCCAAAGCCCTCGCTAATAATGCCAAAATTAAATCCTCGCTAAAATTTCTGCTTATACGGTATATATATAAACAACAATACATGACAAAATTTGTATCGTTATACAATATTGAATTCTGATGAGGTTGACCTCTTGATTTATCAACCCGGGGAATGTGATATTCACCGAGGCCACAATAAATCAGAGGTCAACCGATTTCAGAATTCAATAATTGTTTTATAATTATTCCAAATTCCATTAATAAAGCATAATACAAAAGTGCGTTCAGTAGAAATATCAACAAATTTTATTTAACCAAACCAGATTCGCGAATGATATACGTGCCTGCATCAGAATCTGTTAGTCCATGTCTCAGAGATATCAAAGTATTATTTTGTCTTGGCCTCGGAATAAATTCGTTCGTTAGCTCCTGAAAGGCTTCATTCCAGGGTTTTTCTTTCAAGAAGTTCTGAACGTTCTAATGGCGGTTCCCGTTGCTCTCCTAGTATTTTCGCATAATTTTTATCCATAATCTTCTCTAATTCATCATCATTTATCGTCGCAAATCGCCTACGTTCTTGTTCGTCCGCCATATTGTTTAAACGTCGTTCAGCGCTTGGTTTTTCCCTACTTCTATTTTTAGGTCCACGCCTGGTATGTCGTTCTATTTAAAGCTCCACGCCGAATTTGTCATTTATTTTTAGTTCCACGCGGGATTTGTCAGTATTGTTTACCTCCGAGGTTCTATTTATAATGTACTTTTGAGTTTTATCAACATTCAACGCCTGTAGTTTCATCCAATCAAATTCTTGGGATTTTGGAAGTATTTAATAAATTCAATATCATCACTCTCGACCAATATCAGCCCTTGGGCTACGGCCCTTGGGCTGATATTGGTTTGATTGATTATGTATTGTTTTACGCCCACCGAGAATATTTCACTCATATGAGACGTCACCCAATGCCGGTTGAAGGGATGCAAAAATTTGGCCAGGTGTAGCACTATAAAGATCCTCCCTGCTCAAAGGCCAGAGTGCCGAGCATAGGTCTAAATTTGCAGCCCTTCACGGAATTGGTGACGTCTCCATATGAGTGAAATATTTCTTGGTGGACGTAAAACAATAAATAATCAATCAATCGCGCCTCAGGGCCTTTGAGCAGGGAGGGATCTTTATCGTGCCACACCTGCTGTGACTCAGGGCTCGGTTTTTCCGATCTCATCCGAATGACCGCCCCATTTAGTCGCCTCACGACACGCAAGGGGATGCCGAAGACCTATTCTAACCCGGATCCACACGGGTAGGCTGATAATGGAGTCTCGGGTTGATATGGAGTGTGATTCAGATTTATATGCTGCATATGTGATTCGTTTTAGACTACTAGCACGATAAAATAAGCAGGACCTTAAGATATTATTCACTCAATGCCGTCAGTGAATATTATGGCCCGGACCACCATGTGCATTGACCAGTGACCATGTCTTCAAGACCATGATACTTTGCAACATTTTTTTAATTCCATGCAATCAGTAAAACGTTATGGCCCTGGCAATGTTAAAACCAAATGAGCATTGTGACCTTGGTTCAAGACTGATACTTCCTGGGTCCAGGGCATCAGTTCTGTGAATAATCTAGCTCTCTGAAAAAATATTGGGACGATCAGAGAGCTACAGTTCCACCCTTATAAAAACTTCAATTTTCGCCGCAGGAAAGTTGCGCATGATTGAGGCATTCTATCACTGTAATCCTGCTCGTCGATCATAAATCTAATATCTAAAAATTCCTTACTTCTCACCGAACTGTATTTGTTCAAACATACTTAAAAATATTCTTAAAGTCCATATGACCTCAAAACTCACAGCTTCAATGTGTCAATTCGAACCCCGGTTTATTTCCTACATATGTACTTGTGTAAACCAATAGCCAACCAACATTTTTAGTCAAAATAAAATCAACCAGTTTAGTTAAAAATATTATTTTCAAAGGTTTGACAATCGAACTAACTCACAGCTTTCATTAGTTTGTTCCCCACATTCGCCACTTATTTGAAAAGGACCCAGACTAGGCTTTTTATGCTCCCCGAAAAATTTCGGGGGAGCATATAGTCGTCCTGGCTCATTCTCCTAAACCTTTCATCATACATTGATACAATTTACCACAAATGTTCCTTGTGACAAGGGCTTGTGATTCAAGGCTTCAAGGTCATTTTGAAAAGGTCATTGTCACTCGAAGTTCACACCTCCTAACCCTTTCATCGTAAATTCATCATAATTATCTTAATTATATCCTTGGGACATGATGTCTTTGATCAAGGTCATTTTCAAAGTCAGGTCACTCAAAGCATATACATATTTAGGGGAAAAGTGGCCTCTTTTAACAGTTTTGAACAGTATTGATGATGTATGCCACAATAATTAACAGGCAAATGGGTTTCGGGTAAAAGTTACTCAGTCATTTTAGAAGGTCAGGCCACTGGAAGAATTATAAATACAATGAAAAAACTTCCTTATTTCAACAGTTTTTGAACAAGTATTGATCATATTACACAAAGATATTAAGAAGCAAATTATTTTAGTCAAAAGTGACTTAAGGTCATATTGTGAAGGTCAGGGTCACTTTAAATACATATTTTATATTTGAAAATAAACTTCATTTTAAACAATTTCAACAGTTATTGAACTTTCGTTCTGATATCTCTCTAAAGCCAAGGTTCATTCACTAAGAGATATACCATGTATGAGGTAAATTTTTATTATTAAACTTTTTCAACAGGTATTGATCATAGAATAGGCAGTGACTAACGGCAAAGGTCACAAGGTCATTTTTGTAAAGGTTGGGGTCACTCAACATTTACGTTATATTAATTACCCTTTCTCAAACAGTAATGGTTCATTGTGTAAGTCATTCGTGAAATAAGTATTTCATTGATTAGATGCAATTCAGGGAAAGCATATTCATCAGTTTTACAGCGTATTCTGTTGTTTTAGGGATTAACATTTTCACTACTTAGCGGCTTATTTCACCTGCAGAAAAATTACAAATTAATTAATTTCCATTTGATATTCGTGTTTTGTAATAAATTAAGACTGAATACATAATTTGTATCGAACATATTGATTACTAATACCAACGGGGTACGAATTGACTGGATACTACCATATGGCTACGTCAACAAACGAATTCATTTGAAGCTGTGAGTTTTGAGGTCATATGGACTTAATGAATATTTTAAGGTATGTTTGAATTATTGATTGATTATTTATGGTTTACGTCCACCGTAGAATATTTCGCTCATTATGGATGACGTCACCATTGCCGTTGAAGGCGTGCAAAATTTAGGCTATGGCTCGGCACTCAGGGCCTTTGGCAGGGAGGGATCTTTTTCGGTGCAACACGCTGTGTCGAACAAACACCTCGAATGTATTTACATTACCGATGTTAAAATTTTGTACAAAATGGTGCGGCAGGAGTATGAGGAGTGTTTAGGATTTTCGGATGAAATCGTATGTATTTCTTTTGGAGTTGAAGAAAAACAAAGAGAGGTTGTTATACCAAACTTGTATAATGAAAAAGGATTGTAATAGGCATTTTACCATTTTCGGCCATGATACTTTCAACCCAATACATTCGAGGGGTGTTTTCCGACGTCTCCGGAAAGGCCGAGAAGTTGCGATTGCTTGTGACACGGGACCCGCGTTTTTCAGTCTCATCCGAAGACCGCCCCATTCAGTCGCCTCTTACCGCACGCAAGGGCGATGCTGGAGACCTATTCTAATTCCGGCCCCGCGGGTTAAGGTATCTTGAACAAATACA